>OZ005740.1:62580632-62683140 GCA_963930735.1 Dioctria linearis
TATCTTTATCTCAGTCGGTACCCAAGATAAAGTTGTTATTAGTAAGATTTATTCCAGTCGAGACCCAGAATGAATATCTTTATCTCAGTCGCTACCCAAGATAAAGCTATTATGTTAGTGGAATTTATTTTATTACACTAGCCAAGTCGAATTCCAAAACGATGCACAATCTATGATAGCTGGATACTAAAAGAGAAAGATTTAAGTTGGCCTGCGACTTATATTGCCTCTGAATTCCGCACGGCACCATCAAATTATTTTACCTTGCGCATAGCAACCAAAGTACATTGACCTTAGCAGCTGTGCGTCGGTAGCAACAGAAAAGTCTTTTGACCTAAACAGATGTGCGTAGGTCAGACGAGTGCATTGACCTTAGCAGCTGTGCTTAGTACGTACAACGTATTAACTGACATAATAGAATATACCTATACATGTATAATATGGCCATTTCCAAATTATTTTTAGTTAATACTAAAATGTTTTATGCTTTTTAAGCTGAGTAATAATTTGCTAACCATATATATTTTAATTTCAATTAAAAGCCTGATGAATTCTGTCGATCATGTCGAGATTTTGTAATGTGGAATGTAGCGATCATGTGTCGATTTTTGTGTCCACTAAAAACCTGCTTTATCGACGAGCTTGTAGGGTAGGTATATGTAGTTTCGTTCCCAACCTAGTTTCAATAATAAGAAATACTTGGAATTAAAATCTTTTGAATGATTTAATTTTCTGGTGGCTTTTTTGCTTTTTAATGTTGGTTTCAACACGAATAGTACAAGTAGATCGCTTCAATCGACAGAACAGTTTGTTCTCTCCAATATATGGGAGTTGTAAAAGCAAGTACACAAAAGAACACAGCTATTAACTCCGACCATGCTAATCTTGTTGAATTATGTTCCTTGAAAATGAAAAATTTTATGCGAAGAAAATTGAGGAATTAGATAGAGATAAAATTGTATATAGTCTTACACTAAAATTGAGTTGAATATTCTACCAGACATAGCTCAACCTGGAATTTCTGTTGGTCAATTCAAATTTATCTCTCGAATATAGTTCTTTGGTTATCTAGTTAGTAAAATGGTAAAACTCACAAAGTCTGAACATTGGCAATATTATATGGTATACTATTACAAATCAGAATTCTCGGAAGAGTTTTATTTCATGACCGGCTTTAGTAAAATAAAATTTGCCCAAGCAATAAATGGTGCCATACAAATTACAAGGAAAACAGTCTGGCCAACAGCACATTGCGTTCGCCACTTGCCTGCTCCTCACGCAGAAATATTTTATAAGTTTAAAAACAATTCGATGATAGCTTTGCATGTACATATAGTGATTTGTTTCAATTTTCAAATTGCATGCTTCTATGCATTTATGTCTGACTGTGCTTTTGAGAACAGAAATCGTGACTTTTTTTTTTGCCTAAGGAATAGCTCAGCTGTATCGAACATATTTTCAGGACATTCTTCAATTAGAGGCACACCTGAAATACTTTCTAATAGTTCTAACCCTGGTGGTGTATCAATATTTTTCCACACAGCACTAATATCAATTTCTGGTTCACTGTCAACTGTTTTATCTCCCTCTAATTCAGAATTACTATTACTGTCTGTTTCATATAAAATACACTTGCACCTTTTTTTTATAGTAACAATATCACTGTTATCATCGCCACTTTCTTCACAACTGGGTTCTTTACTATCACATTCACTTGGAATGTCTGATAATTTATTATAAAATTCATTTTCAAATTGTTTTATATCCATTATGGTAAAAATAAAGACACTGCGATGTATTTAAACTTTGTGCAATCGGCACATGCACTACTAACTTCTCGCACCAACTACTACTGGATATCCAAAAGATGGCAAAATGATAGGTAAATTTTGATACCTTTCTAAGGAAGGTAAAGAATAATAAATATTTACAATACCTTTCGATCATAAAATAATAAATGTAGCTACTCTAGGCGCACATTCGTCGCAAAAAGAGAATTCTCGTTTCCCGTTCGCAACAGATTTTCTTTTAAAACGAAAATTCTCGTTTCCCGATGCGTATGTTTTAAAATTGAATTTTTTAGTTACAGTTTGTACAAATAAGAAAATTTCTTTATGCCTATGAAGTTCAAGCGTGTAAAGATGAATTATTATAGACAATAAATATAAAATGAACGCAAAACATAGAATTGTATAAGAAAACGAAAATGATAGTGTATTGCAATTCTTAATGAAGTTGACATTAGATAGACTATTTAAAAAACAGTAAACTAATCTAAGCTATTGATCAGTGGCTTGTAATGAGATTTCAACAATACCCTGAACACTCTCAACAATTTCGCGCGCTTTATAGCAGTAGGAAGTGAGTTTCACATGGATGTTGGACATGAGCAAAAAATAAACGCTTGGATTGCACCAAAATATCTAGGGACTAGAAGATTATTCATGGGCGCAGACCGTAAAAAGACCACTTTTTCATTCAAGAAAAAGAGCTTGCCATTCAGGATATATTTAAACGCATTTTCATATACAACGAAAATGAAAGTCCCAGTACCTGATTGACGAACTGCGGTAGATGATGCATACTACGTACTATAGACTTAAAGCAGCCATTAAGCTTATTGCACAGGACAGAGTCAAGGTTACCACCAAAGTTTGCGAAGACTTCCATAGTCCTATAGCCTTAAGACTATACTGTTGCTATAATCAACCTATCCTAAATTTCTATTTATGACAATACCCATAATTTTACCTTTTTTTAGGAATGGTATACGGGTCGAATCAATATGTAATAGAGAAAATGTTCTAGTTTAGTTTTGTACTAGGCAGTACTATAGCCTGAGACTTGTTAGGATTTCACTTGAAATTATTTTTAGTGCCCAATTAAATATAGCACTCAAGTCCTAATTCATCTGTTGGATGCAGTTCTCAGCTAGCCCAGAAGGGCAATTCAGATATATCTGAATATCATCTGCATATATTAAAATGTTGACAAATTTGAGCATGTGTGGAAAGTGTAAAAAGTGTGTAAAAAGTAATCAAGTACGTTTCTAATATAGAGCCTTGAGAAACACCCGAATGTGGGCCAAGCAAATCAGAAGTCTAGGATTTAAATATTACCCTTTGTTTATGGTTTTCCAAAAAAATACTTTCAATAAGACTCAGAGCGGTCAAATCAAAATTGTGAAAATTCTTCAATTTGTGACTATGTGTACATAGTTACTTTTAAGATAGTCTGCATACAATTTTATTACCGCCGCCGTGATAATATAATATTTATCAATACTACTTCAGTATTCGATCGTACCTACAAACAGATAATTTAAAAATAATGTTACGCTTATTTCTCCTAATATTTCATGCGAATCGTAAATGGAAAAAAATTGTGCTAGATGAATAAATCAAAAATACATTTTTATATTGTATAAGATTTATTGAAATTAGAAAAAATACGAGTTTTGAAAATCAGTACAAAAGAGATTTTGAATTCAGTACTTCAGCAGCGCTTCTGCAATTCAAAATTGCGGAATTCCGTAAATGTTCCGCTAGATCTCTGCACGTTTCAGTATTTAAAAGTGAAGCTACTAGTAGGTACATCTACAGTATACTCGTTTGCCTTGGGATTTAATCGAATAGTTTAGCTTTTCTTATTTTATTACCGGGCTGTAATCTGTCGGCAATCAAAAAATATGCAGAATACGTGAAGACGAAGATGAAATAAAAGAACACTTTCACAATTGCAAGCACTATCTATTTTGTATTCTTAGATAATATTTCTGTAAACCATAGGAAATAATTTCCAGCTTAAATGATATTACCGTTAGGTTACAATAGACCCTGATGACCTACCTAAACCGCTTTCAATACTCTGTCAATTTACGTCAACGAAGATTATTAAAAAAACATCCGCAAAGTACCCAAAATTCCCAGTCCCTCAAAACCTTATAAAAGTTATCAAAAAGGGACATTTATTGAGCCTACGTAGCTGAAGTGTTATTTGCATTTTAAAACCCTTCAGTAAGATATCAAATTAAAAACCTTAATTAACACTTCTGGTCTCAAATTCTATTATCCTTTTTAAGAACCCGTCAATCGTGATTTTTCCCGATATTCTGGTAACATTTATTTCTATCAGCTAGTGTTGAAGCTTCCCTTTCCACACAATTTAATAAGGGCAATAAAACGTAATTCCACTGGCCTTCTTTGATTTCAAAATTACAGCTACAATCAATAATGTTGACTGAGGCAGTCACTTTGTAAATTGAAATTTTTCCTCCACTATACTCCCCACCTACCCTCAATAAAATTCTACATCTACAGGCATTTCAATCAGCTCTTCAATTCAATTATACAATGAGCCCTTTATCCAGATGCTTGGGCATTTCACAGGAATTTCTCTGACAACCATTTATCCAATTGGGTCCAAAACAAGCTCTGCTTAGCAATGTCCGGTGGTAATTTGATAATTGGCTTATCATCCGTGGTTAAGCAGCTTTGTTTTAACTCAGTGTACTTTAGAAGTGGGTTATCAATGTGATTGTGAACCATATTCAAGATTATATCTGATAATACTCTACGAGTCGACGCTATTCACCAGAACTTCGCACATTAATTCCGCACACGAGGGGTGGGCGCATATATTAATTTGGCTTCTGACTACGTAGCCTGAGTCTTGTTTGTTTACCAGAGGCCTACTCCAAATGATAAATGGATTAGTAGTAGGTACGTACTACTTTAAATTGTTTTTTTTTAACTTAATTAAATCTAATATTTTGTAAACAAATTTACGAAAGTTATTAACTTTAATAAAACGCTCGGAAAAACTTTAGACCACTGAACATCTTTGGATGTTATCTTTTCGACTTTCTGTGAAAGAGTTCATTTCAGATATATTTCGACTTTTTGAAAATTATTGGTATAATTGGCCTCCTACTCGGACCAAGTTTTCTTTTTAATATCTTTCTATCAAGTTACATACCCCTGACTCAGAAAGTTTGTGTCTGAGCACCTGAGCGCCTGGGCGCCTGAACGCCTGAGAGTGCCATTTGTGACTAAAGAATTTTAGGGTAGTAAACGTGGATAGATTTACATGGGAATTTTTGATTTAGATTGAGTGAATGGAAAGATTTCCGATGGGATAAAATTTTCTTACGTCTTGGGGGGTTTTGGGTGATGGTTGTAACTGCCTCCCTTTGAGAGTGCCGTTCGCGACGAAAGAGTTTTAGTGTAGTAAATATGGATGGACTTACATGTACGTTTTTGATTTAGATTGAGTGAAAGTGGAGCTTTTCGACAAATTTGGCGAACGTAAAAATTGCATAAATAGGTGAAGGTACATATTCCATAGGAAATTATGGTCGTTGACTTATTCCGCTTTATCAGTAATAATGTGTTAGATTTACCGATTTTCTGTCTCTACATTCTTCCGCCTCGAGTTATAATGTCGGGGAACCTCTAAGATAATACCGAGTTGTTCTTGAGACTTGGACCCTGCTCGTCGTGGGGCTGGTTAAGGTAGGTTAAGTTACGGCATCATGTTGTTTCGTCGCTTTTTGCACAAGTAATAAGACTTCAAACAAATAGACCATCTCACACGACTATTCTTGATGCAGTATGCATACCGGTTTTCTAGGAAAGAGGTGGAAAGAAGCAACAAGATATCTCTACAGTTTGGAGAGATATCTCTTTGATTCTTCTCACCTCTCCCCAGAAAACCTATTGGCATACTAAACAGGAATTCTTGCGAAATGCTGTGGTTGGGTTTTCATTGATTTATGGAACTCTGTAATATCATCAGCCTTGATCTCTTTAATTAGCATGGGAATGGAGTTATTAGTAGTATTTTGACTTTCTAAATAATCACAAATGTGAGTAGAAATAATTTCTTGCTCCGGTATAAATGAGGAGTTCAAGGTTCTTGGTTGTTGATTGTTTGCATTTATGATGTTTTATCATACAGGTGGACTGTATTTGTATAATCCCACTCTCTTCATGGATTATTGTATTAATCGTTGTTCCACAAATGATATCAAATTATACAGATCCAGATACTTGGTGTATGTAGCTTGTACCACATTTTCTTAAACTGTGTACTTCGTAAGTGACAGAAAGATGACATTTTTCTCTAGTGGTTCAGCAGCTCTATCCCACATCTGCTTTGATTCGATTGCACACTCTATATAGGCTGTTTTAGATTGCAAATTTATTGGGCCTCTGATAATTGTATGCATTCCTTGATATCTTCCCTTGTAATGGAGTAAAGTAGTCCTTATGGAGGTTCACAGCGAGATATTGTGTTGAGGGTTGGATGTGGATGAACTGATCTACTTGTTTCACAGGTATAGGCGTAAGTTTGAATGCATTGAGCAATGGAATTCGAACGTCAAATAGTACATTCCTTTACTTGGTGTATGTAGCTTGTACCACATTTTCTTAAACTGTGTACTTCGTAAGTGACAGAAAGATGACATTTTTCTCTAGTGGTTCAGCAGCTCTATCCCACATCTGCTTTGATTCGATTGCACACTCTATATAGGCTGTTTTAGATTGCAAATTTATTGGGCCTCTGATAATTGTATGCATTCCTTGATATCTTCCCTTGTAATGGAGTAAAGTAGTCCTTATGGAGGTTCACAGCGAGATATTGTGTTGAGGGTTGGATGTGGATGAACTGATCTACTTGTTTCACAGGTATAGGCGTAAGTTTGAATGCATTGAGCAATGGAATTCGAACGTCAAATAGTACATTCCTTTACGTGATGGGCATTTTAACATGCATTGAATTGTATATTGGCAGTAATGATTTCGAAGTTTCATCCACTTTACTTTAAGATGTTCTGGCAGGTGCCAGTTAATTATGCTCAGTTGTTCACAAATCTATAAGGGTGTGAGCAGTATTGCGTTAAGTCTTCCGTGTTTTGCGTCGGTTACTACAGCTAATAAGGTCTTTTGCATATTTTGAAAATTCATCAGACTTTGGGTTACTAGTAATATTTCCGAAGTATAGGCTCGCGTAGTTTTAAAGTGTTCGTCAGCTTTATTAAGTCCATTTGGAATTATCTCCATGTAATGTTCGAAGATAGTGATTTGATCACTTAGCGTCTCACTATTATGTCATTGATTGTGTATTCAGCAATGGATGCTTGATTCATTAACAGTTCTTTCAGTTGATCTTCGTTTTCCTTGATGTTCTGAATTTGCTCTTCGTATCTTTCCGCAAACTCTTGATAAAGGATACCAAAAAGAGCGTTTGCGATTGAACCCACTATCTCCAGAGGAACTCGTTTCATTTTCATTTTGTTGTTGTCATATAGCACTATTTATTTGGTAGGATTCATTATATTGATGTTGTAACTGTAAAATTGTTCTTTTGGTATTGTTAGATGAATGTTTTGTAGGCAGATTTCGGAAAGCCTTTGCACTGGTTTCCCTATCCCTGTGGACTCCCTCCATTATGGTGATCAGTCATATTAAAAGATAAGATTCCACTCGGTTCAACGTAGCTAGATTTCTGACACGTCTTCAAAATATATTCCTACTTGTTCTCTAAACATGGTTTTATAGGTTGCTGCCCTATAACTATTATAGTGAGCAATGCCAATACCATGAAGGCTAGCCATAATTTACTCAGTGAGCTTGAGTTATGAAGTAGAATTGTATTCGGATGTCGGGTATGTTTCTATTTTCATGTTGTGATTCTGAGAACATCCGCCTTTTGTTCGAGCTTTGAATTCAATATGAATTTGTCATTTTGCTCTCGGAGACAGAATTTGCACCCGTCTCTATCTTAGTAGATTCTTCATTTACTTGATTGAATCTACAGATTCATTCATGTGATTTTCGATTATATGAAGCAGAGCCACCTTACTGAGTGGTCTTTTGATTCTTGCTCCCCTTGTTTGGAGTGTTAAGTACTATACTAATTATAGCCTATCGATTCCATGGTGCATTCCTATCACTCAACCAAGTGCCCATTTCATTGGTGGAAGCTGTTCGTCTTTTATTAGCACCAGATTTTTAATTTGTAGATTCGGTTGTCATTGCGTCCATTTAGGATGTTGCTGTAGCCTTGATAGGTATTCGGATGACCATTTTCTCCAAAAATCCGTATGCATCCGATCTACAGGTTGCCACTTATCAAGAGCATTTGTGTATGTATTTTGCTAAGTATGTTATTAACACCAATGAAATTAGTTGTATCAGTGTGCTGAGATTCACAACAGCAAGATGATTTTCCAACGGAGCCTGCTTTTGCGTTTTTGGTAAATAGATAATTTTGTCTTTGTGGTTGAGTTAATTTTGTTACAAAGTTTTTTTGCAAAATAGTTGTTTTTTATAGCAGCAAGTTCCTCATATGCAAAAATTGTTAGTCGAAAAGGTATTATTTATTTGAAAGGATTGAAAGAGCTAGGGATGATTTTATTCTGTATTCTGTATACCTCAGATTCTTTAGATTAAGTTGTATTTTTCCTACATACAGCCATTACATATAAATTTATGTAAAATAATTATTATAATATGTACATATATAACATGCATATATAAAATTGGTATACATATTATTTGTCAATTTTTAATATAATGCAGACCCGATAACGTGAGCAGCACCAGTTCAAGAGAGTTCATGTTATTGCATTCTGGACAATTATTGTTATAATGATTGAGTTTGTCTATCAAGATTTAGAAACTATTATATCAGCCTATTACAGAAAAACTGTTGTGACATTTCAGGCTCAAGATACCCTTGCAAGCGCCAAGGTTGAAGTACATAGTTCATGTGGAAATAATCTCTGAATTTTCGGGAGATATTTCATAAAATTTAAAATTTCTCTTTGATCATCGATGAGTTTATACCACGCTTGAAAAAAAAAATATCTCTGTGCATATGTTTAAAATCCACAACGCAATGAGAGTGTATAATTTTTTAAAGAAACAGGTTATGCATCCTTGAAAACTCTCTTAGCCTTAGTTCAGGTCACACTTAAGAAATGTATAAAATCGCGAGCAATATTCTTCCTACTCAGATTATTTTTGTGTGATATTTATGCATTAGCATTCATGATGAAGTTTCAGAGCGCATTCTGTAACAACTGCACGAAGATAGTGATAGCACCTGTGAGCTCAATCTCTTCTCCATATGAAGCTTTTGGGGGTGATAAATTCCCAAGAGGCAATACTTGAAACGTCTCAAGTATTAACTCGAAGCGGTTTTCCCACTTGAACACAAACTACCTCTTTACAGTAATGAGTTTACGTGCACAAGTACTCCTTTCTAAGATGAGGCATGCGGAAGTAATATACACCCAGTTTCAAGAAAGTGTAAACAAATGCCGAGAGGGTGAACTGAGCTCTCCGTTATATGAATGCAGCTCTAGTTAGATGGTTAAACCTATCAGCAATTATTATATATTTGCACGTACTTATATCCGACTTCCAAGAAAGTTGGAGTAGAGCTGTTTTGAAAATTGTATGCAAATTTGCCATTCTTATTCCCTGAAAATTTTTGAAAAATATTGTTGGAAGCAAACAAAGGGAAATTACCCCAAGGATTAGATTTAACTCGACAGGAAACATTTCTGAAAGTTGCTTGAACTTTACCTTTCCAGTGATTAAATTAAAATTTCTTTGCTTTCCGAATGTGTGAAATAACGTAAGGAGTGAGTAACTTAAGAAAAAGAAAATGAAGAAGAAATCGATTTAACCTAAATTCTAAGTCAAAAGAAAACATTCAAAGCATTTGTACTCATAAAAGTTTTCTTTGAAAACATATTTTTGAATCAACATTTAAAATTTTGCTAACATTATACTTATCGCCTTTAGCAATCAATGATTCATTTTTTCCTAGATATTAAACTCCAATGAAAATTTGGTATAAAATTAAAGAGCTGCTAAACAGCAGGACGAAGTATTCGTAAAAATTTTTTCACTTTTCCTGTTATCCATCTACATAGGACGTGTAACAGCATTAACTCTGAATAGAAAAGCACTGTGACATGCTCAACTCATTTTATTTGCCATCCCTCGTATAAAAACCGAAAATAAGTAATTCAATTCCCTAAAGTATGAGGAAGCACTTAAAATTGTGTGTATGCAGGAATGAGTAAAATGGGAAAGAGATATAAGCAATGAATGTACATAGGTATACGATGCCCTACAAACCTATATCATCCAACATCCATTTCCTTTTACTTTGACAAAAGCCTAATATTACGTGATTTGCTTTCTTTTTCATGTTCATACACACCATATACTAACAACAACATCCGAACGAAAAAAAAGGATCTTCCGACACATTTAAGGACCATTGCAATAAAACTGTGGACATCTACGAGGACGTAGCATCACCGGAAGTAACAAATCAAAATCTAGGTCGTCCCCTTACCTGCGTGTATCGGTTTCGGAGCTTTCGAGGAGCACCAAGGGATTGGGTTCTACGACTTCGTTTTAAAAAGTTCAAAGTTGGCACCTTAATCAACGCCACACACTGCGATGGAGGCTTCCTGCAGGTAAGTAATTACAAGCATTCCCCCACATATATTTTATATAACTGTAATAAAATGGACATAAACTTTTATTCCCTATGCATGCAAGTTGTTTCTGTGGCTTATATAAAAAAAAAAACTGTCCAACTTATAAGTATATATATAATTATATAGGTCAGCAGATAACAAGCCTGGAAGCTGACTCCTTAGAGAGCAACCTAAGGAGGAGACTTTATGACCTCGTAATTCGCAAAGTTTACTGCAAATAGACCGGCGGCAGCCGTTTTCTCTTAGTGAAACATTTACATAGGTTGAAAGTTTCATATCCAAATATTCGTTCTGGTGTGGTTTCTGGAGACATAATTTTCACCGAAGCTAGTTTTGGATCCTTTGGATAATCAGAAAAAATAGTTTACGTTGGCGGGAGATGAACTTATAAAATGACTTATAAAATAATAGAAATATAGATAGAAGGAAAGGTCGATCCATATAATTCTTCCTGTGTATAACTTATATGGCAAGTGGCCACTGGAAGGAAGGAATGAAGCTGTTAGAGCTACGAAGTATGTGGATTTTTTATACAAAAATATACCAACACAACGAAAATATTTGTTGTTAATAGTTTTTTTTTAAATAGTATTACTAACTGTCGAGGACTTCCTAAAGTTTTATTTCATTATTATTTTGAAGTTAGATGCCATATCTATCTATATAGAAAATATTGCGAGGGTGTTCGACTTCGTTTTTGATATATAAATTTTTAAATTCACACAAAGTAATATCACGGAATTATTATATTTAGTAGAATTGCTCGTACCTGTCCTGCTCCTTTGGGGTTACAGACATGTGTGACTCTGCCAAGTCTATAAAATCCTAATGGTAGTGCTCAGAGGAACAGAACTAATAGATCACCCACGGCGCAGAGGTGGCAGTCCGCGGGGTGAAAACCGGCTATTAAAAATTTGAAAACAAAGTAAAAATGAGAAAAAAACGTATTTCTGAGTGATCATTGTATCTATTAACTATTTTGGCCACGGATATTCAATTTGAGGAGAATATTCATGGCAATGCTTAAAATAAGCGATATTTTTTGTATTTCTGTCTGGCGCGTAAACAAACACGGCTGATGGTTTTCGGACACGGGAATAGGTGGCATATAATACGAGAGTGAGAAGCATGGATTTTCAAGGTTAATGCCGCAAACACTCCATGTGATTTGTTTATTGTCATTGCGATTGCAAGCGTTTAAAATTGAATGGCATGTCGGTTGGAATCCTTGGGATTTGGGATGCGTGGTATCAAAATATCTTCTCATTTGTAATTTCCTATAAGAATTGATGCTTCAATGATGTCAGTTTATTTACCGCAAGCCGGGTGCTATTACAAAGACGTGGTTGGTTCATATTTCGCAACATTATGAGTACTGAACCGACTTTCAATTGGAGAATGTTAACCTACAACCCGGGAAATTTCAGCGAGTGTGATAAATAGTTGATGGATGGGGTTGGATAGTTGAAGACGTCATCTTGGCTAGTAACGGAATCCACCGATTTTTACGTCATCAATTCGCCTAACATTTCACTTCGAATCTTGAAATACAAATCGTCGACATCAATGCTTTTTTGCAGGCCTGCTATATTGACTCAATAAAGCATGATTTTTGTAATTTTCAGCAATATTTGGGAACTCTATTCGGATAAGTTCGGTTTTTGATTCTATTAACTGGCAAAAATCGACAGGGAATGTAATGCTACCAGTCGAAATGTCAACGGGGATTTTTTCATTGCCAATGTCCAGTAATTGTTTTGAAAACACTTCTCCAGATGGGTTTGTACTGGAACTCGACACGCATGTTGATACTTGATTTGAGTGACTTGGCGTATTTACCCAAAACTAACTACTGCAAACATGCGTTAAGTTCATTGGATGGCGTTGACCGTGGAATCGCTGGAAATTTTTTTCCTGCAATCTTTTCCAGGACCTTAACGAAGAAAACAAAAAAAAAGTATTACGCATACAGGGTGTTTCTCACTAGGAGGTCAGTTGAGCGGGATGTGATAGTACTCACCTAGATGAACCAAAAATTGTATGGCAGGGAGGGGAGTTTAGGAGTTACAGGGTGATTAAGAAAAAAGCTAGATTTTCACAAGACACCCTGTATCTTAACAACTACGGGGTGCATGGTTACAGTTAGGAGCTCATTGTATGCAGTGCATTGTTTGTAACTTCACGGCCTTTCTAACGACAGATCAATCAGCCCCATACCCCTCTCTTGTCTAGATTTATGGTTGTCTAAACTAAAAATTTCGGATTTTCTTACCTTTTTTTTTAAATTTAACCTCTAATATTTTTGGCAAAAAGGTCGTTAATATAACTTTTTTTTTATAAAAACTGTAAACTGTAGGCTCTCCTCTTTAATGTGACCTATTACTCCTAATGCGCTATCTGAATCCCTTTAAGAGTTATTAGCTCTAAACCTATTCTCAAACCTATTTTCAAACCTATTCTCAACAACAATTTATTCCCTTAGCACGTCATTTTAAACAATATCGTCTTATTTCGGTGTGACCTGAATAGGTTTTAAGTTAAGTTAATAATTATTTAACGGCTACAGTTAACACATAGGGTGTAATAGGTCAACTTAAAGAGGAGAGTCTACAGTTTACAGCTTTTATAAAAGAAAGTTATGTTAACGACCTTTTTGCAAAAATATTAGAGGTTAATTTAAAAAAAAGGTAAGAAAATCCGAAATTTCTAGTTTAGACAACCATAATTCTTGATAAGAGGCAAGACCAAGAAGGTAGCCCGATTTATTCTATTTTTGAACACGTCGATTCGTTCTTAGCCAGTGTATAGTGAACAAGCAAAGATTTGTTTGGCAATACTAAGTAGGGATTGCCGATTCCAATTTTTTTATGCCTAAGATTCTTATTCGAACCATAACGAAGATTTAAAAATTTTTCTAAATCTGTCCAGCCGTTCTCCAGTGATACGATTACCAATGAACGGCATTTCCTTTTTATTTATATAGATTATGCAACATTATACCTAACATTTATATTTTTTTATGTAATGCCGTTCTTAACGTCCATTATTTCCGATGTCCTTTGGTTACTTTCTTCCAACTTTAGTGGTGTTGCTTCTACATTCTCTACTTCGTCAACTGGCTCCTATAAATTCTGAAATATTTTTTCGATTTCTGTTGTGATCTATTCTTATGCTTCTGTGCTGATGGTTTTACCACAATTCTCGTATATGTTCAACGTCCTGACTGTTCTCATTTGCAGCTTCTGTTTTTATCCTGTATCATTATTAGTTTTTCGTAGTACTTTTCACTGACCTTCGCCGCTAGTTTTTCTTGCGTTTTTCTTCTCTTTCTCTTACTTTAAACATTGCTGTTTCTAGTTGTTTACTTCGTTTTTCGTATTTTTTTGATTTTTGATAACTTTTTCTTTTGTGTTTTGCTGAGCTAACAAGGCTTCTTAGTTCACCTTCAAATTGTCAACTATTATCTTTTTTTCATTTTCTCATCATGAAATCTTCGACAAGAGCGGTTTTGCTTTCCTTGTTTGTGAAGTCGTTGTGAGTAGTGATGGCAAAAATCTTTACATTTCGCTACATGCAACGATTCGTTACTTCGGAAATGTATACTCGTTATTTTGATGGACGAAAAATTTAAAGTCGTAATCTTGACAATTGGGTAAGTGGCAGTTCTTAGAATTTCCAAAACAATCTAATGAAAAATGAGCACCGTCTTGAGCCGACGATAGTTGTTGCCATGTGCAGTTGAATGTGTCTGCGTTCGTTGCCAGATATTCAAAACGTAAACGTCCCTTCAATCTGTCAACGAAGTGGCGCTTCAGTGCTTGTGTGTGGTGTTGTGGGTCAGTGTTCTGACTCCTATCTTCGACTCTCATGTAGTAAAAGTGAAGTGTAGGTTGTGTGCCAGTGTAAACACAAATCTAGTCAAACAGTTCACCCGACTACAGACCTTTGGTCCCCATACAAACGATGTCCTAGTAATGCCGAAATTCGGGTGGATCAACTGACGCATATTGCGCACGCGTTGCATTGGATTTGCAAAGCTGGGCAAGTGAAGAGCCTATGAAACAGGGTACCTTCGCCGCCAGTACAAACTATGTAGATTATCTGAATTCGTCGGTCAATATGTGACAATTGATTAGACTATGATGCTACAGTTTGAATACTACATCAGCGTTTTTGTAATTAGAAGGATAACTGTAGACTACTCTGGATGTTATCCCTCCCATCACGCCCATATTCACCCCGAGGTATGTTGGCCATCTGTTGTATCATGTATACTCTTATGAACATAAACACGTCCCTGAGCACACGGTTTCCAAGTGTACTGAAAGGTGTATGATGTGGTCTGTTAAGAACGGAAACATATTCCAACTTAGTGCCAAGGTCACTGGTCCCAAGTTGGCGAAATCTTTCCCGCGCAGAAGCAGCAAGGTCGTGTAACTCTGATGTAATAGTGTTTATTCAACAGTTTCCAAAGATATCAATAATATCTTCGAAAACCGCCAGTGGATGCGTTACAGCTTCCAAACCTCGAGCATTACTGAACACTGAATCTGTCAAATCAGGATTGAACCTGATTGGAATTAACGCGAATTGTGTGTATCGTAGAGCATTCCACTTAAGGTGAAATGCTGGCCTGATTCTGCCCCAGATCTGAATCGTTGAGATTAGGTCCTGTGGCCAGTCACGATGATAGGGTGGTCGAACAGAGAGCAAGTAGAAATACTCCCCTATGCCAATCCCTCCCAGTACATTCACCTACCGTTGAGAAATTAAGGAGGTGTCTCTCTGGAAAAACATTCCTTGGAATGCACGCACTTCGAAACGCCTTGATTTCACAACCAAGTTAGTGAGACCTAATCCACCCATCTTGCCTGGCAGACAGAGCGTACCAAAGCGTCTATCGCTGTTGCTTGAGAAAGACCCACCAAGCCTTCATCAAACGTCTCAGACTTTAGCAGATGAACGATGGACGAGGTAATCAAATAATTTATCACGACCGACCTGCTCATTAAGGATAATGCGAATAGTCGACTACGCCATGAGTTCACAGCTCTAGAGAGATTCTCCGGAGCAACGCAGCTATTATTTGATTTACTGTCGCGTCCGATATGCACACCTAAATACTTCAGGCAAGTATGAGTCCATTGAATGTTCAGTAGAGTATCTGTACGATCTCTACACCTTCAACACCACAAGCCTTGACTCTTACTAAGGTTGACTTTAGCGCCCGCTATACGTTCGTACTGTTCGGAAATAGCACGAGCGACCGGAAAAGCTTCATCTCTTGTCACGAAAATAGAAAGGTCATTCGTATATGCCAATATAGGAGGCTTCACATTGGTATATGTTAGATGAACTGAATAATGTCCGAGTATTCGACAAAGATTCACCAGTAGCGGCTCCAACGAAAGATCATAAAGCATACCTAACAATGGGCAGCCGTGTCTGATACCTCGATGAAACGAGATAGAAGCCAGAACTTGTCCTCGATACTTAATCAAAATCGCTGTATCTCTACACAGTTTCCCGACGATATCGAGCCATCTGGCCGGAAACCCAAATTCCTCGAGAGCAGTTAAGAGATACTCGTGCGAGACGCTATCTAAAGCCTTTGTTGGTCTAGTGAAATCATAACCATTCGTATACCTGTCTGTTCATGGTAGGAAAACAAATAGTTGGCTAGCGCGATGATGTCGTCGATACTACGACCAGGTATACAATAAGACTGCTCCGGCAGTATTACCGTAGCAATTACTGGGCGGAGTATGACCCCTACTGCTTTGCAGACGATTTAGTAGTACACATTGCATAAGGTTACTGGCCTCCAGTTCCCCATCCTCTGCAAATCTCCTTTCTTTGGAATGAAGCGCATAACAGACCTCCTCCAAGTAGAAGAAAAATTTAAATGTGTCTTAACCGCAGATTTGAAGACTTCCGAAAGATCAGGAATTAATAAATCCCTGAAACGTATGAAGAATTCTGGAGGCAAGTCATAACCAAGTGAAGTGTATCGCCTCAGATCGTTTGTCGCAGCGATCATATCCTCCAATATGATCACTATATCCAGGACCTCTTTACTATCTTCAGAGAAAATAGGAATATACTCAAGATATTTATGAGTGTTCGGGGATGTTCTCGACGTCGATTCAGAATATAGACTATTGTAGTAGTCTCGTATATACGTATTCTGATAGCTGTCACCCGTTGAGGACTTGTCCAGATTCATCAAATACCGATTCGACTTCTCAAGAAGCACTACGTCGTCCAGTTGGCTGGAAGAAGTACTCGGTTAGAGAATCGCCTTCCCTCATCCAGCCTGATTGGCTGCGCAGCACAAACTCCAAGCAGTGCTTGTAAGTTTGTGCTACCAAGCGTTCCTTTATTCTGTTAAAATAAAGAATCAAATCCGGCTGAGCTGGGAGAAGTTAAATATCAAAAAAACAATAACTTGTATTGCATGAAATACAAAAAGATAAAATTATTTGTAATAAGAATTAAAGAAAAAATATATTGTGTTATATACAGCTTCGCCACCTATTTTATCCAAAACTATACTATTTTGCAAGCTGGAACCAACCATACACATTCACAAAATTTCATTGAAATCGGTAAGGCAGTTTTGGAGATTAGCGTGTATGAACACAGTGACATGTGGTTATTATAAATTACGACCAGACGGAGCCCGGGGATAATATAGATACCTAGATGGGTGGAGTGGTTAGAGATGAATAATATCTAAGCTATTATATGACTCGATTGCGCGATTCCATACCCTAGGGTTTCACTCTGTGTCTGCATGTGTGTATGTGTACGTGTGTCTGTGAATTTTTGAATGGCAACCACACGAACGAGCTGTACGATTGATTCCATTTTCGATCTGTTGTTGCAATTTTTATGAAAACTGCATATACAAAATATGTGCTCTCCACCTTGACGGACTCTCAGGCAGCTTCCAAGTATCTAGTGAAAAATAAAAGTTTTGTATGGCAACACCAAGAAGGGTAACCCAATTTAGTCCATTTTTGAAATTTTATTCACCACTGCTATAAAAACACTACGTATGATATGTTTTGAATGTTTCTGAACTTAATTCACATTTTTTTAAAAAATGCGCTTGTAAAAATTTTTACCTCTACGTCGACGCGTGAGGCAGTCCCCAAATATATAGTGAAACCCTAAAGTTTTGTATGGCTGCACCAAAAAGAGGTCTCCAGATTTGGTCCATTTTCGAACTTGTGTTTGCAATTTTCATGAAAACGCCGTGTACAAAATTTGACCGCTCCACGTCGATGCGTTCTCAGATACTTTCCAAATATATATATTTTCATATGGCAACACCAAGAAAGGTTGCCCGATTTAGCCCATTTTTGAAATTGTGTTTACTATTTTTATGAGTTCTGTAACTGCATGTGCTCTCGAGTTATTGTGCGCACAGACAGACAGACAGACAGACAGACGGACATGCAAAAATTAAAATAGCTTTTAATATTACGCGTGGGTGTTCAATCCATTTTGTTCTAGCAGCATTATTTCTATGCATTTCAAACGGAATGTGAAACTTGGTATACCCTCTAGACTTCAGTATAAAAATGGGCTAAATCCGGCAACACCTTCTTGGTGTTGCCATACACAAATTTAAGGTTTTTACCTATATTGTGAAAACGGTCAGTCCTAGATGGTTTTAATGTACTGAAAAGTTCTTCAGGATGTGAAAGTGAGACCCTATGAAATTTGTTATACCCATTTTTACTGTATGACGAACCGTTTTAGAAATGTATGCGAAAAACAACTTCAAAAGTCATACTTACACAGTGAGGTAACTATTCAGAATTACATACGGGCGTTCATCTAGAGTATCATAAGAATTGGTCTGAGACCAATTAAAACTTTTTTACGTAATAACCTTGTATTTACAACATTTATGAAAACGCCGTGTACATAATTTTCGTTTCTTACGTGGACTCGTTCTAATGCAGCTTTTAGATTTCGCCTCTAAAACTATTCTATAATTCAAGCTGGAACCATCAAAACACACAACTTTCATTGAAATCGGTTGGGCAGTTTCTGAGGTCAGTGTGTACGAACACAGTGACTCGTGATTTTTATAAGATAAGAATTTAATATTTCCTTTCAAGAATATGTTACCTTTTGATATTAAAAACCACGGCTTCTACAAAGTCTGAAAGTTTCATCCAAATTAGAGATGGTAGGTCTCGAACGTAATCGGGCGCGTGTGGAATATCTGCATGAAGAATCTTACAACTTAACATATGAATACTCCCTGAATAATTTTTGCACTGACAGTCAGCAGTCTTGCAGCTGATTTATGCTCCACTTGAATTGGATATAAAGAAAAAATAATAAAACAACATCAAATAAAACATCCAAACTATAATAAAAAATCCTGTTGCAAGCTTGGCACAACAATGTTATAAAATACCCTTTAATTGCTTAAAAACAATCAGATACTACAGGAAGCAGCTACGAAAATTGAAAAAAAAGAGAGCAAACATAATGAACAAATAAAAGAAAGAAATTTTGGAAATAATATGCACTTTAAAGTAAAAATAATAAAAAAAATTATTTTTTTCTTTTTAAGGCATTTTATTTACAAAAATAATTTATTTTAAAACTTTATTTAATACATTTTATTTTCTACTTTTTAGTCATAAATTCTATACACTCTCTCTACTCTCGAATCTCGCCTCTCGACCCTCGATTCTCGACCATCGACTCCCGATTCTAGACACTTGAATCACAAATCTCGACTCTCGAATCTTGACTGTTGAAATTCGACTCTCGACCCTCGAATCACAACTCTCGAACCTCGAATCTCGAGTCTTGATTTTCGAACTTCGACGCTCGAATCTCGACCCTCGACTGTCGATTCTCGACTCTCGGTTCTTGAATCACGACTCTCCAATCACGAATCTAGACTCTCGAATTTCGGCGCTTGAATCTCGATCCTCGGCTTTCGAGTTTCGACTCTCGAATCACTTATCTCGACTCTCGAACCTCATTTCTCGAATATCGAATCCCGGCGCCCGACTCATATTACACACGTCCCAAATTGCGCAACTCCAAAACCCCCAATACGTAAGAAAATTTTACCACATCTGAAAGCTCCCAATTCACCCATTCCAAATCAATAATCAATTCACAATTACTTCCGTAAAGCTCTTTCTTTCTTCACGAACGGCATTCTCAGGCGCTCAGACACAAAATTTCTGAATCAGGGGTCTGTAAGTTGATAGAAAGTTATTAACAAGGCTTCAATGAAGCAATTCGCAGAAGAATATTACGGCATTTTTACATTTGAGGGAGCTGTATCCCGAATATCGTCTTGTTTACGATTGGAAAGCCGCTATTAGTCAGTGATTACATCTCCTTCATCATACCATTTCAATTTTGACCAAAAAATGAAAATCCAAAAATATTAGTTCGAGTGGAGATTCATTGGTGTAACAATTATTTCCCCTTAAATGTGCCCTTAGTAAGTCCTGGCATATCATTAAAAAAAACTAGGAATTTGGTGAGTTTCTTGCAAAAACTCTCTGCGTAATAGCTTCCACGTATGATGGGGGAAGAATGTAAAATGCATGAAAAAGTAAACGAACGCTTTTGAAGAAGAAAAGTGCGGAATAATATTTCCGAATTGAGCATTGTGTAGTCAAACCATCGTCATTCAACATTTTGATCTCGTTTAAAAATTTTTAAGAATATTAAAACATTAAACTTTTCCTATGGAAGCTGTCAATTTTTCTTGCAATATGGTGCAATAACTAAAAACTTCGGATAAAGTCATACAAGACGAGAAGCTGTGACATATTCAAAACTCGTGTAATTTTGCACGAGAATGACAGTGAATGGAAAATGCATAAGTTCCTGTAAATGTATTGTAATGCATTGTCTCAAAACTGGATACGCGAACCGACTTATTCGAGAGGATTAGATGAATAAACTTAATTTAAATTACTGTTGATAACCCATCGTCTATTTGTAAAACGCATCTTAGCAATTATAATACGAGGTTTTTCACTTTTCGACTAAATGGTTGCTTACGTTAATCGGCATTTATTTTCGATGAATTTAGTCCAACAAAATATAAAATCCTGTAACATAGTAAGAAGATTTTGTTGTCCAATAAACAGATAATCAGCATAATCCATATCACCACCATTGAATACCGCTCAGGTTGTTGTCGAAGAGGTTCATAGTGACATCGTACATGATTGGAGTGGCGTTCTCGAAAGCTTTCATTGTGAATATCTCTGTAAATACGCAGAGCTTCTGCGAAAGTTACAATCTCTGAATACTGAAATGCTGTCCGTTAATTTACTGTGACTAAACTCTTTAGTTTAGCTATGTAATTCTGCATATTAGCCATAACAAAATAATGTTCGCCCCGAGTGCTTAGTCCTTTGTGAGTCCAAAATCTTCTAAAATATTTAATTTCCCATGTCCGATGGCGGACAGTTATTTCGCGTTCAGGCTCTTCTATCCGGCAATAAAAGATTCTGAAGCTAGTGGGCAACTACTGACACTGGGTTAGTTTCTTTGAAGAGGATTCTATCAAAATAGCTTGTATGTTATTCAGTTTCATTCCTACTTAATCTTTTCATTAAGCTCATTAATTTTATCCAATTTCATACTTGATTAGAATTTTAATATTCAAGTTAATATTAAATTCGTATATCCTTGTACAAAAAGAAAAATGGATTAAGGTTGAAGTCCTTTAAATATGAGAAAAATGTGGATGACCTAGTAGGCCAATATGAAAATCAGGCTGTTCTCTTAGCTAAAAGCTGATTCATAAGCCGATGAACGAATTCATGCCTCAGATGTAGCTATTCCTCTAATGGTGTGACAAATTTAAGAAAACAGGCGAACCACGTAATTTTGAGCGGACTAATTATTTATGTTTGAGGGTTAAGAATCTGGCAGACACGGGCATTGACTGCTTTAGGCAACAAGAAATCGAATCATCCAAAATTAATACTTTTTCAGAAAAAAATTTCCGCCACTTGATACCTACTGGTGTTTCGTTAATTTTCTCAGTTCACGGGCCAATATTTTTGGCGTAATTATGAAAATGACTTTCATCAAGTGCGGACAAAAAATGGCTATGACATATACATTTTCATGCGAATAGTAGTTATGGCATTATTTCATTATACTTTTAAAATTGTCATAAAGTGCTCCATCTGGCTATGTTATAAATTAATTTAAGTCTACCATTTGTACTTGTTTTTTTTTTTTTAACAACTTTTTCTATAGTTCAACGAAGTGGTCGAGATTGAACTTGCTATGAACAACTTTATTCAAAAATTCTCAAAAGTTGAAAAAGTGTAGAATACACTTAAATTTCATTGAAAGTTGGACGAAAAACCACTGGTGCGAATTTACTTAATTAACCACCCATCCATGCCAAAATAAAACATTTTCAAGTATCGCTTCCGTAAGCCGTATACAAGAAGTTTTGAAAGTTAGTAACTCAAGTACATATACATACAATGTAGAGAGGAAAAAATAATCCGATTATGGATTAAAACTTTTCTAAATAAAACAATGCGGTCTAGAAAGCTTGTTAACCTAAAAATATTTCATGTTGAAACCGCAATGCACCATTTGTATAAGAAGTTGATCACTATAGCCCCAAAATCAAAAGTGAGGCTGACCATTAAAATCAATTGTAAAACATGAATAGGAGCAGTTGACTAAATACAAATGGTTTTTTAATGTAAAATATTTTAATTTTTAACTAAAGGGTGTTGGGTTCAGAAAATAAGTAGGATGGAATGTACCAATCGGTTCCGTGGAATGTCTTGATCAACAATGGAGGTAGAAAGCAGTTATAAATTTGTCCTTGATGTTTTATGAATTACTCTATGACTATTTATACAACCTATGATCTATGATGAAGTTAGCCAATCTTAAGAATATCCATCGAAAATGGTTTAAAAGCTCTTTAGCAGAAAATAGTGCCTACATTTAGGCATTTACTTAAAGCTTTTGCTGGACACTCTTCAGAAAATAATAACGGAGGTGTTCCAAGGCCAGCCGAGTACGGACAGAAACTACACATAGACTAAAAGGGGGCTCACAGGCTCAAAAGCACGGCCTGTGATTATTTTGATTTCATAAGTTTTTAACAAAAGGTGTCACGATGTCAGGTTGCAGAGCCATTTAGTCTAATATTGAAGACAGTTTCGTTTGAGAATGGTTGTTTAGTTTAAACAAAAATTGGTTTAATCCCAGAAATTTCGGCATTCCCATAATTTCAAAAATGGTTGTGGTAAGAACAAAAATTGTTAAATCAAAATCATCATAGGTAGGGTGCATAGTTACGTAATTACAGGATAATTCATAACATATGAAGCAAAATCTTTAACCTCTCCTACGTTCCAATGGATGTTATAAGAACATCCATTGATCAGGTAAACTTCCCAAAGATTTGATTTTTATATTTCATCTCATTTATTTTCCGAGCACCCTGTAAATGTACATTTTTCATACAAACATATTTCATAGATAAATTCAATTTCAAATCAACCTTTAAATTTGCATACACAATTGCTTTATTATCTCTTCTTTTACAGATAGTTGATGGCAATGCAAAAACCGACGTTTCGAATCGCCGAGAGCCTGGCACGTTCTGTGGGGAAGCAGAACAACCACAAACTTTCATTAGTGAAACGAGTTATGTCAAAGTAATGTTCCACACTGACAACTTCACGGATCAGGTAAGTTCTTCACATGTTCAGCATCACCAAATAATGCCATTAAACAAAATTAAATGTAATTACATTTACGGACATCAAAGCGACGCTTTACCTTGCAAATTTCGTTTACATAACATTCGAGTTGATGGTTTTGTCTGTTGCAACTACTATCTCTGCACCATGGATAATTGCGGGGGCGCGTTATGATAAAAGAAAAATGTATGACTTTTTCATTATCTTTAAGCATGGTGAATGAATCCTGTGTTTTATTTTTCATTTTGTTATTGCTAGTCATCACAGAGTCAACGTGGCTGGAGAATGCAGCGTAAATATATAAAATAAATTATATAAAATTTTAAGATTTACGAAATTAGATTTATCATGTTAGTCGCAATTAAGGCAAACATACGGGATTTAAAATTTTTTGTTATTACCTTAAATGTCAGTAATTATCAAATGAAACATATAAAAAAAAAGTCAGTTCCGGTTATGTAAATTAATTTATTCTTCATTTACTTATGTAAACTGAAAATGTTTGGGAATGAAAATTGTTGGGGCATTAAAAACATAAAAGGAGGCTGTAAGTACAAAAAGTCAAGGAGAGTTGAAATTTAATAGATTTGTACAGTTCGGTGCATAGCCGTCTTTAGCCACATGGGAACCAAATGCACTTTCGAATATGGGAACCCTCTAACAAAATTGTTTTCTACATTTCTACACTACTTTCAGCTATCAACAGGAGTAATAGTGTAAAATACCATCGCAAACATAACATCGAAAGCACACCGATTGCTAGTTCTAAGTCGGGTATACAGTCCTGAAAAGAAAGATAACGTAAATACGCGCTAAGGGGAGTCCCCATCGAAGAAATAAAGGGAAAGTCCTGATCCACCTGGTTTAGTCAATTTGGTATCAAATTATTTAAGGGACTAACTTTAGCTAGATAGAGCTGCCAGTATTATGTTAATATGGCCAATACTGAAAGTACCCCATGCAAAAAAGCGAGACAGATCAAAAATACTGGGGCTGTAGTAAGCATGGTTACTATGCAATGACAATAATGTTTTTTTATATGCTACTTTATATGAACATCTGTATCCATGTATAGAATTCCGAATAAATCCCATTCCATGGTCTACTTTCAGGAGCAAAAATCTAACAGCTAAACTAACTGGTAATAGCTTGTTTTACTGGTTGAAAAATTGGTCATTAATTAGTCTACTATGGTAGGGACTAGGGCGTCCTGGGCCGACGAGTGCGGTGTCCTAATTAATATTGTATAGCTGTACAAATCCACCAAATTTCAACTCTCCGTGACCTTTTGGTAGTCAGAACCTTTCCATTGCCTAGACTAAAATAAATAGACTACAAATATTTTTTAAATACATGAATTGCAGCTTCTCACAATTTTTTTTATTAGTAGTGCTGCCCGCACAATTTATTGTATCTAAAGCACAAAGCAGAGTTCACAAACTTGTCTACTTCGAAAAAGTTGACCAGAAATCCATTACATATGTATATCAGCCACTTTAAGTTGATGATAAGCTAAGAAAACTTTGGCAACTCAGGAGAATTCTCACGATGTGATTAGAGATGCAAATTGAATCCGGATACCCGATTCTGCGAACTATCCGATTCCTGAGATAGGGATATGAACTATTCGGATCCAGATCCGAACTATCCAGACCTGATCCAGATTATCCGGATCCTGATCTGAACTATCCACATCCAGACTAAGCAAAAATTCTGGCACACGAGTCCCACTTGAATCCATCTTTGAATTTGTGCAGTCTATTGTGCCTGACATTGACAGGAATTGTGATCACCCCGTCGACACTATGCTAAAAATCAATTTTTAAACAAAAATTCCAGCTAGGGCAAAGTGTGCTTCAGCCATTAACAAACCCTATCATATTTACAGACGGCTCCAAATCAGAAGAAAAGACCGGAGCCGGCGTCTTCTGCGTGGAGCCTCATGTGGAAATTGCCATACACCTGGAAAACCATGTCACGGTTTTTCAGGTGGAAATCAAAGCCATACTTGAAGCAGGAAGGCATTTCCTTAACTCAGACATTGAGGACAAGGAGATTACAATCTGCTCCGACAGCCAGGCAGCTCATAAATCCTTGTCAAATCTATTTACAAACTCCAAACTTGTATTGGAATGGAAGTCCATCTTGAATTTCTTTTCTTGGAACAACAGGGTATTTGTGCTTTGGGTGCCAGGTCATAACGATATTAGCGGATAAGAAAAAACGGACGAACTTGCTCGTCTGGGTGCATCCTCGGAGGCATCCCACTCTGCAATAGGGATCGCACCAAATCACCTCATTTCTAATATCTCGGCATGGACCGACCGCCAACACAGTCGCCTTTTGTTGGACCTTCCATAAGGTAGAACTACAATGGAGCTGTGGGGCAGACCTAACCCAAAAGGAGCAAATAAACTTCTAGGGTTAAACAAGCCAACTCTGAGAACCCTGGTATCAATCCTTTCTGGGCACTCTTGTCTCACGGGTCACCTACACAGTGTAGGGCTTTTTGCTGTCCGTATATGTGGGGGATGCGGAGAGGAATCCGAGACAGTGACTGACTTCCTTTGTCACTATCCGGCACTCTCTGGAAAGCGTTACAGATTCCATGGCTCGACGAGCTGCACGAAGCTGTCAAAGAGGGCTGGGAGCCAATACTCAAATTCTTGAGCGAGTCCGGTTGGGACCTATGAGTTATTACTAATAGGTCTGAGGGTGAACAATGGGCCTATTAAGGCTTACGTTCCAGAGCCCCTGTTACGGTGTCTCGACCTCAATTTTTTCAATCAATCAAGCAAAAGCTTCAAAACTGCATTGTTTCACTGAGAAAATGAAAAGATCATTAAATTTATATTTTCCCAATATTGTTTCAATCTGGAGGAAATATTTAAATTTTTTTGTTTAGTTCCAGATACAGATGGTTGGGATCTGGATCCGGATAGTAGAAATCCGGATACCCAGATTTGAGGAATTGGATCCTAATTATCTCGGATAATCCGGATAGTCCGGATAGTAAATTAACCGGATATTTTCAGCTCTATATGCGATGTGGAGCTGGCCAGATAGTTAATGAAGAGGAAAATAAGGCAATGCCTCTCAGAACTAATACAGGAACATCTAGGCAATCACAGATATCGAATAAAGTCCAGTAGAAGAGAAAAAATGGTAGTATGTAAGAAAAAAAAACATCAAGACACACTTCGATAGAATATATACCTACCACCAGAAAATTATTTCAGTCTTCTAATGGATTTATTATAACGTCGAGAGCTAAATATTTATACTAAATATAGCTCCCATGACATACAAAGCTATAAACAATGTGCAATCGATGTAACCTAAAATAAGTTAGTCCTCATTAAACTGTTATTATAGACAGAAGCTTAGATTTGTGTGTAAAATCGAATTCCCCAAATAAACCATTAAGAGAAAATTATAGCTGGGATTACCGTAAACTAGAGCAGCAAGTTTTACTAGACTTAAATTTGTTTGTACAAAATTATTCTGTGCATATTTCGATCAGAATTTTAAAGTAATTTCTAATTAAATAGTTACTGTATATTAAAAGGTATACGATCGCACATGTGGACTTAATCCAGAAAAATAACGTTATTTATAAAAATCTATAATTTTTTGGGCTCTTAAAACGATTACTAAATAATATTAATGTGCTCCAGAGCTGCTAGCGAAACTTGATTTAAAATATTTACTCAAAATTGAGACAACTGAGTGCTTGTGTAACCGGAGATAAGATAAAAAAAACTCAGGTTGGTTGAATCTATGAAAAAAATATCACCGGTCCATCTTTTAACATATGTGCAAGAAAATCTATCACTTTTTTTTTCAATCTGAAGAAAAACAGAATTCAGGAATAACATGATTTGTTTGTGGCAGCATCTAAAATATAAAACAAGCTGAGGATTATATGCGGGAGATGGGAGATGACTATGATGAGACTGTCTACTGATCAGAGTCGGAAGCTTAATTCGTGGAAAGTTTCTGTGAAGGAGGAAGTTAAACTGAACTCCCGTCACTCCTGGGAGGCTAGCGATAAACACGCCTCCCAACCGCAATCTGTCACGGGGTGAATAAATTATTAACCAGCCCACGTAACAATTTATATGTACTTGCATGGGTTCAGGTTAGGTTAACATACATTCAATTTCAAACCATATTTCAATATTTTTATTTCAAGTATTTCATAAGAACCATCTATTGCAGAGTATTAAGCGCTTGTCCATAGTACTTATATTGGTGCGCTCTCTGTTTGGTTCTCCATTACCAACCAGCAAAAAGTTTATTGAACTTACATAAAGTGTATGTTGCTGTTCGCTTGGAAGATATCTAACTATATATCCCGAAACAAGATCCTCCTTTTCAATCTACACGTATTACCGTATGTATGAAATATTTTTTTTTTGTTAATTAAAGAAGTAGAACTTTTGTTATATTGAGTTCTTTCTACTCATGAACCTATATAATAATATTTTTTTTCCGAAACTCCAAGAATTCTTTACTGGAGTTTTTCTTTAAAAATTGCAATTCACTGGAAATGGTTTGAAATACAAATCTTAAGCAAAAACCCACAGCTTAAAACACTACAAAATTGCTTGTGAAGCATTTCTTTTTCTTTGATTTTACTCTTAAATATCTTTTGAAAGGGAGAAAATTTCAAAGCTCCGTAAATTTTCTTTTATAAACTATCCGTCTTGTGAGTTTTAAGCATTTTACAGTATCCACTACAAGTATACCTCAGCTCAGCTATAAACTCATCTCTTTTTTTGTTGTAGTTGTACAGGTCTTTATCTCTTCAAGCAGGCGACGCGACGATGAAATAAAAAGGGAAAGGTGTCCTCCTCCATAGCTTTAATCCTTCGATTTAGTTTCTTATATTTATATGTATGAGTGTTTGTAGAACGCCGTATGTATACTATACAAATGTAAAATGCGATTTTTCCTCGTATATCATTTCTTTTTTGCATCATTTTCATGACTTGAGAAAAGTCGAATAAAACCAAACAAATTGTCGCCAATAAATTTCGATCTACAAATTTTTTTTACAGACATATTTCGCTTTCGACTCGAGGGCAGAACAACAAATGGAAGTATATATGCGGTATGGACAGCATCCAGAGCTCTATCCTAACCGAAGAGGAGAGGTTGTCCAAGGGTATGTATGAATCAAAGTGCACTTAAAGTGTTAAAGTTTTGATAAGTACACGAACATATTCACCATAGTTAGTTCTGCAAACTGCTATAAAAATTTAGAATCCACTCAGAATTTACTGGATTCATAAATTTTTTACTTTGACTTATCGCCATCAACTTACATACACATTTGTATATTCTAAAATACTATGACAATAAGCATAACCTCAAAAAAATTTTGATTTCAGGTCATACTGTGAACGGGAATTTCGAGAATGCCGTCTGCAAACTTGCTATGTACAATCGCCAGCTTATCCGGGACTATATCCACGGGCCTTAAACTGCCGATATAAACTTCACACTAGGCAACCATACATCAAACTTTATCTCCAGAATGAACAGTTTGCAGTTGATGGTCAACGGTAAGTCCATTTCTGATATTACGTTATAACTCCTTGGAGAGATCTGTGCTATCATAATCTTAATGCAAACCGTATGGAATAGTTTTGTGCTCCTGTCCAGAGGATAAATCAAATTTCAAGAAGTTTTGGCACGGTCCAAAAACTTTTTCGGGCTTTTACAGTGAAAAAAGTAAACAGGACAGCAGTTCCATCCTTCGCTAATTTATTGCAACCAACCGGGAAGCTTTATATAGGACTTTTTTTATTGATTAGGTTTACTGCTCTTGCCGAGACGTTTCGAAACTTTATCTGTTTAACCCCCATTTTATGAAGTTTTTCGTATATATTTAACCCGATTCTGCTAAGAGGATTGAAAATGACCGTCCGATGAAAATTCATGAGTTCTGATGAGTAGTTTGGGTACTACTGATGGGTATACATACATAGGGTTAGTATGGGGTTGCTTGCAGATATTTTTGTTGTCGCCATTCATTCCATTACCAAAAGTTTTGAATTGAGAGCTTCTTTAGGGGGAAATACATACACAAATATATCGTTTTTTTTTATTTTATTTGCACATACACACGTACATCTAAAAAAAATTGGTTGACAGTAATATATGAATGTACATAATTTTAGAAGGGAATGCAATTACATACAAACAGAATAACTTCGATAAAACCTTTGGACAGAGTACGGAAATTGTCGGTCATCAAAACAATTGAAAGGAAATTAAATATAATTTCTAAGGATTATCTGCAACTGGTTTCAATATCTGTAGCAACTTCGTGGCTGTTTATTATGAATTATGTAAATTTCGTTACCAAAATGGATTATTTAACGAACGGTTTCAAGTTACAAGTAAAACATTAATTTTGTTTTCGACACGTTCTACGTTCTATGCGATTACCTTTCGTCTTACATTGGAGCCAACTGCGTCTAAAATTGGCGAAAACTATATTAAATTCGATTTACTTAGATAATGAGCAAATAAAACAAACATTAATTATAAAGAATAGAAATTAAAATATTGTCTTCCACTTACTTGCAGTGCTGTTCCTCTAACCATATACTTTCATTATACAGGGTGTCCCGGAAGTCGAAGTCTTGCCGGAATCGGGTGATAGGCCAAATCGTAACAGTTACCACAAAAATATAAAAAAAAATTCATGTATTTTTTACATTATAGGTATTTCTTTTCTTTCGAGAAAATGTACAATCCCGAACCGAATAATGCTTTAAATTTTAAGCCAACTGCTCCAGCTTGGAAGAAAATATCACATTTTGCGAAGCAAGACTTCACCCAACATTAACTGACTGTACTGAAAAAAATGTGCCTACTACGCCAGTTTGGCAAGTAACTGTATAAGTTAAAGAATTTAATAAGGATTCTAAAATGGTATTACAGTCGCTACATTATTTCTTAGATTACGGAAAAAAAATGTTTTCTTCAAGAAACCCAGTTTCATAAATTTTTTTTTACCTACTAAAAATGATTCTAGTGTATTGCTTGCCCTAAGATCGTAACTTTAAGATTCTATTTTGAATAAGACGGAGAGTCATTCCATAAAGTGCGAGTGAGACAGATAGTGACGCTAATGAGTCGGATACGGAAAAAGTCTTTTCATAAAGTGTGAGCGAGACAGATAGTGACGCCACTTTTTGCATATTGGTACACACAATACAAATCCGTACGTTACGCACCTTCGTTTACTACGCATCTTTTCTCATTCGTTGGTGTTATTTCGCATTTACGACTTTTAGCTTCGTTTATTGAACTTGTTTGCTTCTGATTTGGATTTGGATAGTTTCGATCTCTTTATGACGACCTTTGCTTTCTCCTGGACTATCGTGTGATTGTGTAGTGCCACCACACATGAATGTGCCAACATGCATTTCATTTATGGGAATGCATTCAAATAATTGGTGTTTAATTTTAAACATAAGGAAAATTTGTCCTACATTTTACAAGAAGTTAGCATCTCTGACTCAAATGCGTCACTATATGTCTCACCCACATTTCATGAAATAACATTTTCTTCCAACCTGGAGGATCAGTTGGTTTAAAATTTAAAGCACTATTCGGTTCGAATTACATAAGAAAGCTAAAATTGAAAAAAAGTAAAGATTTGTAGCAAAAGGAGCTAAAAAACCATCACAGGGTGTACATTTTTTCGAAAAAAAGAAATACCTATAATGTAAAAATTTCATGACTTAGATTTTTTTTTTATTTTTCTGGTAACTATTATGATTGGGCCTATCACCGATTCCGGCTTGGCGTCGACTTCCGGGACACCCTGTATACCATTTAGCGAGACAAACAAATTTAGTTTAGACGATATCGAAAATGTCGACTAGTGTTTCGATAATGTAGATTTTGTACTATGTTAAAGCCAAAACTGCTAGTTAGTACATGACCATCACTAAGTGAACTTGCATCTTATTCTTATATAAATTAAGAAAATAAATTTAAGACAAGCTATAATTAAAAAGTATACCAGCAATGCCGAAAAATAAAGCTTTCGCTGAAATCGTATTCGATCTCGAAAAATTAGCAATTCTTTATTTAAGGATCTTAATTGTATGGGAATAGCAGATTGGTATTGTTTTTCCAAAGAAAACTTCATTCTTCAAAAATCTATACGAGAAAGCATTGACTTTTTGGAGTATGGCAGCAATACATCACCCAACTCTGTCCCAGTTGGCTATAAAACTGTTACAGATTCCGGCATCTATCATCTGCCCAAATAGAAGGACGTTTTTCAAGTTAGTCATACGTTCATTCTCCAAGCAGAAATCGGTTAACCTTTGAAAGATCTTAATGATTGCTGCATATTTATTACTCTCTTATAATTAACGATTATTATAATTCTATTTAATTTATATTAATCTGAATAATTTTTCTTAACCTAAATTGCTACTACTTACATACATTACATATGATGTTTACTATTATTAGTCTCAACTTCAATAAATTATGTCGGTTATTATCTGAATCGTTATTTTTAGTTTACTTATAATCTACTTCCGAACTAGCTATGTAGACAAGATTTTATTGTCTACAGTTCTCGATATCACGAAGACTACGTCGCACAACACTGCTTACTTGAAAAGAAAAAAACTAGTTTAACGGGAAGTGCATACCGGTTTCAGCTTTTCGGCTATCTTCAGTAAACTAAAAATTTGTATTGCAAATTTTATTAAACTGCATCCAATGCAATGGTTTCCATAACTGTGAGTGATGAAGATCCGTTTGGTCGTTGAAGCATGCAGAATTTGATTAGAGCTCGAGATATTTCAAGGGATTCTACCTTTGTCACAAATATGCAAAATTTCTGGTTTTAACCTACGGATTACACGAGAAAGCAGAGTTAGTACATATGCAAGCCTCCATTTCAACCCGTTTATATATTTGACAGCAGAAAGCAATTTCCTTGATGTCTTATAACCTTGCACAAAAGTTCATTTAAGCAATTGGCATTGAGACGTAAAGACTTGTGTATATCTGCAATTATAGCAAGAAAGTGATTAGCAGAATCGAAAAACGAGAAGATAAACGGAAGAGGATGGTGTTGGTAAATGATGCAATGTATATGATCCTAGAAACACTCATCTTACCTGCATTTAGAAAGCTCGGCTCACGAATTAAATACTATTACCTGGGCGGTGAATCTGATCTTTGTCGTACTTTAATGTCACAATATACGACAAAATTAAATGAACTTTACCACTGCTTTCTAGGGCTCCGTACCCAAAGGGTAGAAACGGTAATCCCATTACTAAGCCTACGATGTCCGTCCGTCTGTCTGTGACCGGGCTGCATCTCATGATATGCAATATGTAGACAGTTGAAATTTTTACAGGGCGCGCATTTCTATTGCCGCTATAACATCAAATGATACCCTAGATGAATGCCCGTATGAAATTTCGTATTATCACCCTTCTATGTAAGTTTGATTTTTGAAGTGGTTTTTCGCACATATTTCTAGAACGGTTTGTCGGACAGAAAAAATGGTTATAACCAATTTTATAGGATTTCGTATTCTGAAGAAGTTTTTAGTACAATAAAAATGTCTTGGACTGATCGTTTTCACAAAATACGTAAAAAACCTAAATTTTTATATGGCAACACCAAGGAGTTGCCCGATTGAGTCCATTTTTGAAATTTTATTTGCTAGTACAATGAAAAGACCATGTACCAAATGTCGCCTCTGTATATCTATTCGTTCTCAGGCAGTGTCCAAATATATAGTGGAAAACGAAAGTTTTGTATGGCAACCCCACGAAAGAGGTCCCCGATTTGTCTCATGTTCGAACTTAATTTTACTTTTTTTTAAAGTTCGTGTACAAAATTTCAGCTCTCTAGGTATACGCGTTCTCGAGTTATCGTGCGCACAGACGGACAGACGACGGACAAGCAAAAATCAAAATAACTTTTAATATTATGGGTGTCCAATCCATTTTGCTCTACTATCATTATTTCGAGGTGTTACAAACGGAATGACAAACTCAGTATACGCTTTAGATTTCATCTAGGGTATAAAAATCATAACTACCATACGTTTTGTAGGGCAAAAGCCATATTTTTTCCGTATTGCCTAGACTACAAAACTGTAGCAAAAAAAATGTCCCCAAATATAATATGTTATTTTTATCGTTAAACGAAATCTGCAAAATGTCGCCAAATTTTTAATCGAAAGTTATAAATACGCCAATAGGAAAAATCGACCACAAAAACACCTACCTTCGCTTGAAGTGTCTTTAGGGCTAGATCAAACAATAAAAGCTCGTTGCAAATTGAAGATTTTATTAAATGTTTAAAGGAAAATTAGAATTTAATTTAGATTATTAATTAAAAAATTTTAAGTATTGTAAGCTAATCCGTTTTCAAAATTCTTATCCATAACAACTTTTATTATTTTCTCTTTTTCTAAATATTTCTCCTGTTTCTTTATAACTTCTTACCCCTCTCCATTTTCAACTTTTGCTTTTACTACTAAAGTCATGCTATAAGTACATATTCTATGATTTTATACAATCTATTATGAGGTTTCCAACAATGACTTGAGATCTCCGATGCCAGGCTTTCACGTTATTTTGTGCCTTGGGCAAATTACAAGCGAGTTGATCGGATATTGTCCAAAAAACTGGTGAATATGATACTGAACACGATTTTAATGTTCTAGATTGCGATCTTGTTCTGGATGATCCGCAAATTTCATTATTCGAAAACAGGTAAGTAAATGGCGAAACAATTAACGGAATTCTTCTTAGTAGAAGCGCGTCAATTGTTGTCAGCATTTTTAAACATTTTAACATGCGACATTCTACCAGCGGTCTTTTATTTTTGTGACATTTAATCAGGCGGAATTTTTTTAAGTCGATATATTGTTTAACGATATTTTCATTGGCGACATTTTGGTAGGTGGCAATTTTAAAGGCGACGTATTATAGTAGACACCTTTATAAGTACTTTTTGACATTTAAAAGAACGAATCGCATATGTATAATAAACTTCTGTTAACGTGCGCATACTGGCATACTGTATTTTTAATTTAAAACACTGAACTCGGTCAATAAGAATTGAGTCGACTGTATAAAACCATATAGACGAAGGAAAAATGAAACAGAAGTCCAAGAAACCGAATAGCAGTAACAGACCACAAATTTTGTGGATATTTGCTATCAGATTTCGTAGAATTTTGCTTGAATTTTCTTTCGTCTATATGATTTGCTATTTTGGTTGGATTTCGTTTTTTTTTAGTACCTATCATACATATAAAATTGTGGGAACTGACTGCGCACTTTTGCTCGGTGTTATACTACCCGCGTAGTATCTTCTATGAGCTTTTCTATAAGAATACTATATACTAGTGATCCCCTTGATCCTATATAAAAGTTCACGAAATACTGATTGCTTATATGGGCGTTGATAGCGCAAATGAATTCTTACTGAAATTACTTATTACCCGCATTCTTATATAAGGATACTTTTGAGATTGATTTTTGTTATGAGGATTGATATACGATAATATTTCCCAAGGGCTGTACACCCATATTTAATTTCCCCAATACTGATATAGGAATATTATATGCCTATATATTATAGGCCTATATACTCCCGTTTATAGCACTAGTGTTAAAGTAGAAGATTCTTCATATACTCCTTAGACTCATATAGAACATTAAAGGTAGATAATAACAATTTAGCTATTGCTTTAAGAACTACAACATCTATGTGAGAGCTTAAATTTTGATCGAGATTTTTGTAGGAGCCCTACAGGAAAATTCCATAGTTTTAGCACTTGAAACCTTAACGATGTTCCTTGGGAGCTTACTAAATTTTAATCCTGAAGAGATAACATACTTTTGTATTTCAAACTTTGTCTAAATTATTAAAATCCTTTAACGTCAAACAACATATATAACAGTTTTTGTTAACGCATTGCAGACCTTTCCATCAATTACTGTGAAAATTGATAATCTGACTCTCTATATGCGCTTTCTCAGCTTACCAGAGCTTTGCATTCTCATGTTTAAACTGGAATCAAATGATTCTGCAGGTTCTGGTAGAGGAGGGGGTTTTTTTCTACCATAGATGTACGATGTAATCACAACAATTTTGCCTTTAGATTCGTCGATCTCGATTCTAAGTCTTTGCTTGAATTCTGTTACATTTGAACCATTTCGTAATCTTTTGATATCAGTGCATATTCACTTGGTAGACTTTTGATAATTTCGTCCTGGACTTGTAGTTGTCAAGAAGTTGTGTGGTCCAAAATTGGTGGTTGTAATTGTTCTTTAGCCAGTATTTACTTCACCAGGCTATTATCGTGTCCCAAAGATATACAACACAACCTTAATTTAATTAAACTTCTTTAGTTCAACTGTACTGTAGTTTAATACTGACTGATTTCTGATTGAAACTCTAACCGTATAACTTGTTCCCTTAACTTATTAACTGGCCACTATTCGCAATTGAAATCCGAACTGCCCCACACTCGCACCTCGAAAACTTGCAGACGAAGATCGGAAGTAGAACCTGACTCTCAACATATGCAATTATGATGCTGAAATATTCTACAACCGATGATGACGCAACTGCTGGCTAATGTCACTGATAGAAAGCAGATGTGCTGTGTAAACAAAACGGGCAATGACCGTGCCTGGTTCTATGGAAGTAGCATGTTTGGTTTGTAAGCAAACATAACATTAATCAGCAATAAACGGACAGTTTACTCGGCAAAGTAATGTGTTCGGCTATTGTTTCCTATTTCGCAACTGCTACACCACATTGATGGAAATAGTTACGGTCAGCGGCAAATTAATTAAGGACTGTTTCAGAAAAAAAACTGACTCTAACTCATACTCATCACCAGGTATACAAAATTAGGGAGTGCTGGTAACATAGTATCTATACAAAGGTGTGCACTTATAATTGCAAGCATTTAATTATAAAGTTCTCTACACCATCTATTTAAAAGCAAAAATGCAAAATTGCTACGACCACATCGTGTACCCAACTACCTCATAAGAAAAACAAAAAAAGAATTCTGGACTTTCCTAGAAATCCTCTTCAACCATTTATGCAATATCGGATACTTTCCCCAAAAATGGAAAACAGCCTACATAATTCCTATTAAAAAATCCAATAAGCCAGCGAATCAGATCACCAGCTATAGACCTATCTCACTTTTACCAGCAATAAACAAAATTTATGGTTTGACACCACTTGGATAGACGGACTTATATATAAAATGAAGCATATATACCTATTCAATCCACATCTATGCAAGAATATACACAGCTACTTAACTAACAAGAAATTCAATGTAAAAATCAACGATACAATCTCGAAAACATTTAGCATCGCAACAGGAGTACCCAAGATCAATCCTCGGCCCACGCTATAAAACATCTATACGGCTGACATCCCTCCCCGGCAAACAGAAAATTTCTCCCTATGAAATCGCAAATAAACAGCTACCTCGATACCCTAAGTATAATTAAGTATTATTAAGTATTATAAAAAATGGAAACTAAAAATTAATATAGAGAAATGCCAAACACTAATAATAAAAGGAAGTGGAAAAGTCACCTAAACAAATATTTCAAGAAATATTAAAAAGAATAAGGTAAAAATTACAATCAACAGTCAAGCCGTACAGTACACAAAACAACTGAAGTGTACCTGCGAGTTCTCTTTACAGAAAACCTAAAATTCATCGATCACATCAAGGATAAACTGCACAAATCCAGCTACGTCCTCTCTTCTTTCTGAAGAGTAATAAAATTTAGGAACACCACTCAAAATAGGATTAAAGCCATCTGCTACATGCAGCTAATACGCCCCATATTTGGTTACGCATTTCCCATCGCGTTCCACATAAACTCGACCCAACTGGACAAAATAAGAATATTCGAAAGAAAATGTCTCAGATACTCAATAAACCACAGTTGTACAGACGCCAACAATTTCAAACATATCAGGAATCAGGAACTCTATAGGCGCACTGATAACAAGAGGATAGACGCATTTTTAATAGCAAATGCAATAAAGTACCTAGAGAGGCTCAGAGCAGTCTCTAATCCTATAATAGAGGTATATGCTGAACAGGACAATAATAACATGGAAATCCCCAGACACAAGGCGCCGCATGTCCTAACATGGCTGTAAAATAGGAACCTACTATATGACATAGACAACCCAAGTAACAATTTTTCTAATTTTTGGTGGCTGAAGGAGATGGGTAGTTTTATAAGGGGTATATAATGCTTACTCGGTTATATAAGAGTTTTATAATATTACCAATTGGTAACGAAGTTATATTAGATTTTTTATGGTTACTAATGGTTACCGTGGAAGTAAGTTACTTAAGGTTTTATAAGTTGGTGAAGAAAATGTTTCCATCACCGGTCTATATAACTGAGAGTAACCATTACTAGAAGGTATATAAAAAAGTTTTAGAATTGTTTTCATCACCACGTTATATAATTGATAATAAGTGTTTATTGCGCTATCCGTGGTTACCCTTATATAACTGGACAACATTCAGCAATTTAGGTGACTTTAATAAATATTGGGAACTTTCGGTAATACATATACCTACTATAAAATATGGTAAAAGTCTTTGATGGCGCTTTAGTAACTACGGTGATCGTTATAAAAGCAAATGACTTTTAGTGTCTAATGGAGCCATTATAAGACTGTTTTGATTTATATAACATAATATAACCAAAGGGTATATAAGAACACTAACGTCTGTTTTTTCTGAGTACATACATACATACATACATACATACATATTATGACTAAAGGGTATATAAGGACCATTTTCGAGGAATGGTAGATCCTCTAGTTTATATAATATTTCTAGAAGTTTTATAAGTACCATTCAGTTTATATAATAGAGCCAGAGTTTATATAAAGCTACTTGAAGTTTTATAATGGTAATTTGTTCATTTAAGTACAAGCCGCCATTTTCACATCTGTCCATTGCAGATAAAAAAGAAAATGTCGGTTAAGCCATTTTTTTAAATTGCAGATATATGGCTTCCGTTTTACTTTTATATGAAGAAAATACATCTTTTTAGGTATATAACATTTCTAAATTATGTTATGTTATTTTTATGTTACTAAGCGAAAATTTTAAATTTTGTCATATTTAATTAAATTTTTAAAAATTGCTTGGAGTGGTCTGTATTTTTTAGAAGTATCTATGATGATATTCACAGTAACATTTTAATTGCAGTTGAATTTCACCGCGAACATGCCGAAAAATTGTAATTCTAAAATGTAACAATGTTACATCCTTACATTATAAAAATACGATCCAACAAAATATCGAAATTCTATGTCGTAAATATTTGCATTATATTGTTTTATAAAGGTAACGGAAAGTAATTTCCCTAACATTTCAATCACTAAAATTAGTCAGTCTGAGAAAATCCAAACGTTGTGAAAAGGTAACCATCACCATTTTGAACAAAGTTTATAAAGGTAACCGAAACGTTACTGCAACCACTGCTATGACCAAATTAATTAATTGAGAGCACCATGGGTTATATAAGGGTTATATGATAAGTTATATTAAGGTAACCAGAATATTTTTGTTACTCATTTTATAAAACTTTTAGTTATATAACGTGACCTAAATCAAGTCACGGTAACCCTTATATAATCCTCCATTTTAGCGCTCTAAGGGGTTTATATTGGTTACAAAGAGGTTTCGAGTACTAGTCTATATAACTTAAGTTATATAATTTGGTAATGGAAACCTCACCGTTACTACTATATAAAAAATCCGTTAGGGGAAACAGAATCATGTACAATGTAGAACAATGAACTGAAAGGGCTCTGAGTACCCCAATAAAACTTGATGTAAATAATAATTAAGACTTAGTACTCATTAGCCCTAGCTATCCCGAACTATGATTAGTGTACCTCATATAAATACTTCGTTATACCTGAGACAACTTACAACCCGGATCACTTTTTGAAAGCTCTTAAACTTGTCTTCAAGCAAAGAAAGCTATCAATGTGAAGAATTTATGTGGCGTAATACAGCAAGACAGAGAGAGAATGTGTAGAGCTTTCTATTAGAGGGCCATTAGTTTGACCGCGTTTTTGTGAGGTGTTGCACATCTAGATGTAAGTTGTCTCAGATTAGACCTAGGTTTAGCATTCATTAGTTTTAGCTAATTCTACCTATTATTAGAATTCCTAAAACAACACATTTTAACATAGTTTTTAAAGTGTTAATTTTTCTAGGTAGTAATACATCAAACGCAATTTTTAATGCCCATTTTAAATATTTATTAGAAAACATTGTAATAAGCTAGTAAAGACAACAATATACTCTGTAGCATATAATTAGGAAGTAACTCTATATATGTTAAGCTTCAGAACATGTTAATAATAGGCACAATGACAATGTCAGTCAGCCAAGAAGAACGTCGCAAATTAATTCTTTCCGCACATATGGAAAATCCGAATATGTCTAATAGAGACTTAGATAAAAAGTTGAAAATCCCGAAGACGACCATACAAAATAATCTCAGTAAATTTGGGGAACCTTGTAGTATCCAGAGAAAGTTCGGGTCAGTTGGGAAATCAGATTCAGTAGACCAAAAATTGGGCAAAAAATTTGTAGACAACTTTAAACGAATTCCCAACATGTCGATGAGGCTGATCTGCTACGATCCTTCGAATTAATACAAGAGAAGTGTACGAAGTTTCCTTGTTCAGAAACACTGGATAGTACATCACAAAAGAAACAAGTTGTTGAATCCAGGTGTCGGTTTTTGTATGAAAATTTCCTGAAATTAGCTGAAAGCAAATAAATTCCAGGACAGGAATTTTATGTTTCGAAAAGCGGGATGACGCAGATCACAAATTTAAGAATCGTCGGGGGCAAATTTCCCGATAAATACTTAATTTGGCAAGCAATATTTCATGTGACCAGAAATCATTACGCTTCACGATAACAGGCACAATCAATACCGATGTGTATACATTAAAGAATTTCTTCAGAAGATATTCTTCCATTCTTTAGAAAGTACGATTCATCAGCTTTCTTTTGGCCGGATTTAGAAAAGCGAGAGATTTACGATGCCCAATACATACCCGTAGTACGCAAGGAAACAAATCCTCTAAGTTGTCCAGAACTAAGGCCAGTGAAAAAATATTGAGCTAATATCAATAAAAAATTAAAAAAAGAAAAAAAAACACCCCTCTAACACTTTTAAGAGGCAGTATAAAAGAGCTTCCGATACGTTCAATACTATTCCCTGTTCAACATTTAAAAAAGAACGGAAAACAACAAGTTCGCCAATTTTATAGCACGCAGTAATTATATCAATTTGGTTGTGTATAATGCATATGATTAAGTAATCGTTCAATAATAATTTATTAGATTACAAAAAAAACAAGGTTTCTTATTCATTTCATCATTCATAGGTATTCGGTTTTTGTCTGAAACAGTCTTTATTTGAAAGCAGAAATTGATTTCGGCTTAAGACTGTTTTCGTAGTGGTATTTCTTTTGGCTATAAATGCGAAAATTTTCCACCGATTTTTTTTTTATGCATTGTCCACAAGAACAAACCATTTATTTAAATCACCGCGTCAATATTTATATTTGCGGTGATTATCCTTCAAAGAGAAAAAAACAAAAAAATAATCACTGTTCTAATACATGTGAAAATGTCTATATGCAAAGAACATGCCTAATGTAATGTTTTTTGTGTTCATTAAGAAATATTAGTGTGTTTTGATTAGGACACATTTTAATCTTTTTAGTTTTTTGAATTATAAAAAAATAAGCATATAAATGCGCTGATTTATACCAAATAAAGATTTTAATCACTTTAAAAAAAGCTCTGATTATTTATTTTGAACGTAAATAATCATTGTTTTGTTATTTTTTGACATAATAAATGTATATTAAATCATTTTCATAAATAAAATAAAAAAAAAATTTCACTCATTACGTGGGAGATTCATATCCACCTCCGAGTCTGTGCAACAATTTCGTATCTCAGTCGCACCGGGTTAACATAATTTTTATTTTTATTATTAATGTAAACATTTTTTCTGCATATTTACATAATACTTACTATTTAACTGCACGGTAATATGGTCGTGGACTATGTCTGTTGTATAAATAAATAAATATATAAATAATATAAGCACAAATACAGCAGTTGAACTAAAAGTCTTTGCAATATCCTCAAATATGAAAATTCATTTGAATTACCTGGAAATGAAAATATCTTGCCAAATTAAGCGAAAAACTTCTGTCAATTAATTTTTTTTTCGTATTTTTTTCCAGGTGTGAAAACATAATGACTTGCCCAATGAGACCAATTGGCTCTGGAAATGAACATTGTCCCTATGACTGGTTAGCAGTATACGATGGTCGGGATGAGCATTCTCCTCTTATTGGAAAATTCTGTGGACTGGGAAAATTTCCTTTCAGCATAATTGGTAAGTGTCCAGTTTTTCATATGAGCGAACATTTTAGCAACACGTCAATTTTGCATATATCAACATCGGAAAATGTTGACAGCATTTCGTTTTTTTTTTTTATAGAAATTACGTAACGAACGTTAACGTTCTCACAATGTCCATATATATATGTATGTTGACTGATTAAAATTCCATTAACAGGTACCTCCCAGTACATGTACGTTGAATTTGTCTCATCCCCTGCAGGACCATTACTGAATACTGGATTTCATTTTAATGTTGGCAACTGGCCAGGTCATGTTGAAACAGCCGGAATTAAGCACGGGATATGCGACTGGTTGCTCAGTTCAGATGCCCTAAAGGACACCAGTGCATCCGAAGGGATATTTTTAAGTATAGCCCATTGGTACCCACCGAACACATCTTGTAGTTACCATATTGAGGGCAGAAGTGGGGAAATCGTTCGCCTTTATTTCCCAAGGTAATTGTGCATTACATAATTTCAGATAAAAAGCGATGGCGATTTTTTTTTTCGCTTATAATTAAGGAATTATTTAACATCAGGTGAGATTTCTCATAGAGGGATCTGTGGATTATGCTACAATTTAATGAATTTTATGAATAATGGAAATATAGTGAAATTTTATTTTTGAGATTTATTTTGAATGAAGTTTTAAATATCTACCAAATGTTCCATTGCTATGATTCTGATTTCTGAAATTTCTTTAAAATTTTTCAAATTATTCATCTGTCAAACTTAAGTTGCCTTTGCCAGACTTAATTATACATAACTAAGATGGTATTCGACAACATAATTGGAACTGTAACCAGACAATGAGTGCATGCTGCTAGAGAACTACTAATAAAAAATTAAAGTAAAAAAAGGCATACCTATAAGACAGAACCAATTCAAATATGTAAATTTAAATTCAGAAATTAGAAATTAACAGAGTTCTAGCGAAAAGCTCTATAGTAAAAAGGGCAAATTATTACTATGATGAAAGAGGACTTATAAGCATCTTACATTGAATTAAAACGAAGTACTAACAAGTGCTAATGCGCAGTATACTGACATAAATTGGCATAAATTTTACTAAGCCATGCCATTGTTACCACAGTTACAGTTTGGGCGTGCAATACAGTTTTCTAGAAGTTCGATGGGTGTACTTAAATACAGTTGCACATTATCCGAGTATATTTAGACTATTACATTATGTAAGTCTCTAGTACTTCAGCTTTTTAACGAAGCGTAGTCAGATAATTTAGTTGTATGATGAGCTCTCCATGGGACTAGTTGAAATATATGGTGGATCTGAAGATTTTTTACTATGTCCATTGTTACTTAGTTTATTCACCAATGACTTATTGGACACTGATGAAGAAGCTTACCAAAAATGGACCTAATACAGTTCTTTGTGGTACACCGCGCGTTAGAAGAGAGCTCATTACATACTTTAACTCGCTAACTGTGACTTGTCAAAATAACAGCAATCGTCGAAAAAATTAAAGTACTGAAATTAAATTGTGTTAAAAGCTTTTGAAAAAATCATTGAAAACTAAGGCTGTAAAATAATAAAAATCCATGGAAACTATAATATTTGATGATAATTACAAAATAGCAGCTTCACAACTATAGACAGAGTAACATCTTGACTGGAAACGCAAAATCATTAGCATTTAATTTATATACATAAATATGCTAGCTTGTTGATTCCTCTTCTCGTTAGTAGTTGTACCATATTACCACAATTCCTTCAAATCAAAAGAAAAGCAATAAAAAGCTGTTTTAAGTGAGCTTTTCAAATCTTTTATTTTTTGTATAAGCCTTTGAATATGTGTACATACATAGAAGTGGAACTTTGATTGCTACGGTGAGCCAAGAGGTGCCGCCACCGAAGAATTTTTTTGCAATTCATCTTCGAACTTTACGGAATTTCATCAGTTAAACTAAATTTAAAATTCTCCATTACTAAAATGAAGGTGAGTGGGATATGCTTAGAAAAAAACGAAATTTAATTTTATATATGAGGCATTTAATTTTCCCGTTCGCATCATTCAAATTTCCCTCAAAGTTTCACTGCTGTATATTAAATATTCAAAGTGTATAAGCATAAGCTTAGGACACAAAGCAAAGGTAATCGTGTTCAATAATCGATATATCCACATCTAAAGTAGCGTTAGAATTGATTACCATCAGGTTCATGATAATATGCTGAATTCTGTAATAATGTAGAAGCGGTATGATTTTGATTTCACCCTAACACTTAATTCGCAGAGACTATAATAAAACTACAGCATAATTTTCGTTTTACATTTATTGGCCAATATTTCGGTTTGTACCAGGGACAGACCTGCGGTTTCAAATTGAGATATTGATTAAGCAATTATGTCATATTACAATAATGGAATTTCAAAGACACACTTGCGGCTTGCAATACTGAAAATTAATTAGAGAACTGACATTTTACTTGTCATTTGACCTCAAGTTTGGCGTACGGACAAAATGCGAGCAAATATTGTGAAACTACTTGTCATAAAGAGTTGCAGCCAATATTGCAGTATAAAAGAGTTGTAAAAAGTTCGTGTATTAAGTGATTATGGTTTATAACTGGGGTAATACCCTAGGCACGCTTTGCGCTAGAATTATCATCGATCCAATTATGTGATTGCTCGAATGATCATTGCTTGGTAAAGCAAGCACACGATATCTTGATGGTAATTTGATTTGACAGATGGCAGTTATCAACTTTGTAAATTAAAAATTGTGAAAACTGGAATCGAGTAATATATTAGTGTGTAATGTGAGAATTTATTTACAATAATTCGCTTTGGAAAATATACAAAATTTACATTGAAAAATGTATCAGCAAATTTCACAAATGACATATGACAGTTACCTATGTCAGTAAAATCAGCTGATTTTTTCAATAACTTGCAGTTTCTCACCACTGAAAGCCTACTTATCGGCAATAAGATCTACAATGCATAATTGACAAAACGAATGAGCTTGTGGGAACGTAATTGGTGCAATGCCCAATCGAATAATCTTTGCGCCAATGATTCAATAACATACGAACTATGAAATGATCATTGATATTTAGGTACTGTGTGCCTAAGGTATAAGATTGCAAAAAACTCTCTGTACCGCGAAATTTTTTGCAATATCATATTGAGTTTCAAATTTCCAATGTTCTAAAATACTGAGTGTAAATTACGTTGTGGAAAAGTGACCTTCTGAGAATCCTGTTCGCCCTCCCCCCTCCACCCAGACGGTATGCCGCTGTAGTTATTCATTGGGGACTTAAGTCGTACATGCAATGCGCACATGTGTACTTCCTGCAGTGGTGTGGAATCATATTTGGAAATCTTTTATGATATTCTTAAACCGAAAGTGCGTATCTGCGATACCAAATCGTTGCAACATTGGAGTTGCAACAAATGCGATACCTTCTGAGATCAGAAAGCATTACTGATAACTCGACACTGGCATACATATACCTACCTTTATAATCAATGCGCGAAGTCAATAGAAGTTTCGGAGGAAGACTTTTTCGTTTAAGGCAAGACTACTCAAAAATCGTTACCGCCAGTAATTTCAAAACAAACTGCACCCAAGAGCCCGACAAGGGGAAATGCGCAGTGTATACTCTGTTTCAATTGACTTAGTACATATTTTGCTAGCGACAACAATCACTTGGGAGTTTTTTTTCTTGTAAATTGTTACAGATGATTACAATTCAAAAATTTTGAATAATTTGTGTACCTAGAAAATATTGGCAGCGTAATAAATTAAAAGATAACACAATGCATTTGCTTAGTTCAGCCCGTTTTCATATTCATCCTAAAATCTAAGATCAGGACTCACACAAAATTCCGTGTACATAAAAGATTGTAAAATGGAGTCAAGGCGATCTTCGCGAGCAAACTGGATCCAGTCCGGAAATACTAAAAATGCCGTATAACATAATGGTAATGTTATGATTACAGCAATTTATAGGAAAATTGATTATGACGTCGAAATTAAGGACTTCTAAATTATGAGAGGCTGGTACCTTGGAGCATGATACATAGTGATGATAAGGTACAGATTTAGTACGACAGGTTAGCTAGTTGTTATATGTTTTTAGGTTAAATAAAAACCTGTTAACTATTACCCAACTTTGGACTCCTTGCAGGCCATCATTTACCTGGTAAATAGAATTTGAAAGAAATATATCTACTTAAATAGATTTTTGCATCGTCGGCTTGTTATTAGCTCATTCATATTCAAATTGAAAGAAAGTGGACCTAATAGAGACTCTGCATTAATCGTGTAATAAGAATTATACAATTCCATTTTATTATTTCCCTCTGAAAAAAATAGCAGAGAAAGATAGACTGGTGAGAAATTAAAGTTAAGGGAGAGATTATTAGCGTTCAAGCTATCAAAAGCCTCTGAAAAATATAGGAGAGTCAAAATATCTAGTCGTGGGCCAGAGATCTTCAAGTTCGTTTTGAAAATGAAATTGGATATGACTTTAAAAATGGCCGACTAACACTTCGGCAACACTCTAAAGTTAAATTAAACAGTTTCAAATACCTTAAATTATTAAAGTTGTTCTTCAAATCGCCAGGAGCTTTAAAAGAACCGAAGAATTCTCAGTGGGTGATAGATAGTCAAATAAGTCGTTGAGCATTTATCATAGCTTGTACGTCGGAAATGAGTAAAATCGTGATGAACTTCAAGCCTAGTGGAAATTTAGGAAAAGTAATGGATGAATTTACAATAGGTATATGTGGAAGGTATCAAAATAAAATGATAAATGAGTCTAAACTTTGTCGGGAAGCTCGGTATCTGATTTTATTGTACAAAGGGACGAAAGTGGACGAAAGCTCACTGAAATCAACAGTATCAATGGTTGCAGGAGAATAATTTTACAAGTAGTTTATGGAACTATCGGGCGGGAATGTACAGAGTACGTTGTGAACACACTCAAATTAGAAATTCTATCATAATTTGTGCGAATTGACGTAAATAACATACGATAGACTCCGCTAACTTAAACACTCTGTATTTACTAGAACACGAAGAGTAATATCTAAGTTTACAAATGTCATGAGTAACTATATCTCTGTCTGAAATCGATAACGGTTACAAACTTCACGGGAACATTGCTTCCTAGGCTGTTGAAAATAGAGACGATGCCGTCTATCGAAGTAAAGGGCAAAATATTTCTCACCAAGATGCTGGATATCTCCTTAAGTGGTAAGAGAATGATTTTTGAGTAGTCACAGAACGAAAACTATTTTACAGAGGGTGGTGGTATCAACAAGTAGATGATAAGATAGGAAAAGGAATCGTGATCAGTGACGGAAAAAGAAAAAATCGGGATATCAGAAATAACAGATAAGGGATCCATCCGGTATAAGAAAAAGTCGAGAGTATTATGTATACCAAGTGTCTTAAAACTGAAAATTGAGTCTAATTGCTGAGGAAAAAAGAATACAAAGGAGAGAAAAACAGAGAGATGACAATGTCTCTCCTATCGAAGAAAATGTATCAATTTGATTTTTATGACTTTGTGGAACTTTGTTACAAAACTCTCATGCGAGAAAGGCATTTATTTGGCTATCAATTATATCGATTTCAAAGTTTAAGCCTCACATTCAAAGTTATGTGAAAACATTACTCCATGACAAGCAAATAGCAAACCGGAGACAACCTGACTTATTTAAAGATGGTCGGACATGCATTCGAAACTTGCTTATAAACTCCACATGCTCGTTACTCGATGGAAATTTTATTATCCTTGGAGTTATATATAGCATGACTGACGTTTGCACGACCAGTACGTTGCGCAGGGGCACACCGAGGGAGGACGAACGCCGCCCCCCTCCCGGTGATCAGTTTCTTAAACATAATTTACAAATTTTCTATAGAATGTAATCTACATTTTTATCATGGGCTTCCTTGCAATGAAAAAAACAAAGACTTTGGTGACATTTAATTAAATTTATTCCAAGGCAAGATTTTATTAGGTGTCCTCTGGGCCCGTCAGTTGCCTCACTATATATCTTTTCCTGAAATTGAACACAGAGGAGTATGCTAGGATACTCACTGAGGAAAAGGTTAATTAAACAACACAAACGCAAACACACATATGCAACCAGGGAACTGGCATGGATAGGGGTAAAACCCTCGAGAATACTTCCCAAGCCATGAAACAGAAATCTACATGTGTGCGTTCGGAGTCCGTTTTCTAAAATGTTCTATATTGATACTTATGGAAAAGTTCCAAACATTGGCTTTAGATATGTCATAGAACCTCAACTACTATCCATACAAGAAAATAGTCTTCCAGTAATTTAAAGCTTGGTTCCTAACCTTCCCAAAGGCTGAATTTCCGATATAACTTACTTAACAAAATTATAAAATAGTTTTGATTACAAAGTAACCTTACCATTGTACGCTCAATACCTCTCAGCTGAGTAATAATTTGCATGTGTGAATGTGCAGCCGTAGTCCGAATCTGTAGGCAGCTACATTCGATATCATCAGCCCACGGCATGCCATGACGGCACAGCGACATTCCAAAGATTACTCAGCTGATAATTTTTGTTTGAGGAATCGTAGTCTTTGGTAAGATAAATTTTTTTTAAATAATTTTATTTAGGAAAGGTATGAAAATTTTATTACGGTTCGGAAGATAAGAAAGCAAGCTTAAGATTAACAGAACGCCATTTTTCTGTATGAATAGTAGTTTAGGGCGGAGAAGCTATTCAAATCAAACTTTTGTCACTATTACATAAGAACACTGCAAAGATTTTAGAATGTAAGGACTACGTTGGGCCTCGCATGTGGTAGGAAGGGAGTCTGTTTCATGGCTTGTGAAGTATTCTCGAGGTTTTTGATAGGGGAGAACGAACTCTATGCCGATGAAATGCCAAGACTTACAAGTATGCGCACTGTGTCGAACGAGTAGCCAAGCACTTGCAGTGCAAACCAACATGTACCAACATGAACGATACGAGTACGGAACGAACGCGCACCCTACCCTGTACCTTATCCCGAATCCACCAATCTTCCGTCATCCTTCCGCAGCACTTCTTCTCAATGACAAATACCACTTTTAACAAGCAATCAAAAGCAGCCACAATAATTATAAGCAAATGTTAACTACAGGCAAATACTAATTAAAAGCAAATATTAATTAGCTACGTTCAACCTCACCTTATTTTCCAGCACAGTTCGCATCGTCTTCTACCTGCGTTTTCCTCGAATTCTCAACGACTACTACCGTAATGTCACCGGCCTCGAGAATGTACTAGAACTAGGGATAATGTAGCCTACTACAAAGATTCTCCGCTTGTCGTAGCGTTCTTTCTGTGCCATCTGGTATTGGTCTACTCGTAATTTGGAGTCATATTGAATATTTTAAACGCGCACTTCGTCGCGTACGCGTTCAATTTAACCTAACACTTAGGAGATTGTACTGCAGCCTGAGTTGTTTCCTTTATTTTTTTAAGAGGAGTCAGTAGATACTCAGCAAAAGTTTCAATTTAGATACCACCGAACCTGTAGGTAATAAAATTTATTATACGTAGGTTTGTGTGCTGAAAGTGAGAAAATTCATATAAAATTAGCCTAGACCTTGACCTCGGAGCACATTAGAGACATCTACCGCAAAAGATAGAAACCAAACATCCGACAATACCATACAATTTAAGACGAAAAATGAAAATTTGCAGTTCACATAAATTGAAAATTTTTAATGAGAATTAACTTTCCTAAATTTTTTTGGCACATAATTGTTAAATATGCTATTTTGCTTTGTATTGCAACAACTTTCAACGAAATATTGTAATTTCTCGTCGGTGAAATATTGGGAGAAAAAACAAGTACTATTAGAGTCAAATAATTAAAAAAAGCGAAACTAAAAATGAAAAAACTCGATGTTATTTGCTAGATCTAGGCTTTATCTTTCTAAAAAAGTCACAATCTAAAGAAATGAGAATACCTACTAACAGGAATTTGATTTAAAACACTTCAATTTTTACCATTTTTTACAAATTTCCGAGCCAATATCTCCATTCAAATACACGATTTTTTTTAATTTTTGCCGACGTTATTTACTAGACTTCTTCAGTACCATTAATTTAAGATATAAACCATTACTCTGCTACAAATAGTTTGCCAGAAAATCGCATAGAAAAATCTATGAAACTTGCAATTCTTGGTACAGACTCCTCTTAAGTGCTTAGATGGACTCAAGAGGCAACTATAGAGCTCCATTTTCCAACTCCTTTTGGACTTGGGACACCTATGGGCCTCCCACCCCAAAGCTAAACCCTGGGTGCGTTACTGACTTTGCTGAAATCAATTTTCAAACAAATTCTTTCTTCGTTGTATTCTCTTTAGATATCGGACACGAAAACATCGCGTAAGTCAAGGTATTCCGGAATCACTTCGATGCTAAGATTTGGACCAGTCTCCGTTCCTTTTTCGCTCAGTACGAAATTTTTCATTAAATAAATGAGGAGTGGGCGAACAAATGGTCACATGTCCGAGGTCGGTCGGTTGTTGTTTTTTGACGGAATGGTGTCCATTATACTGATCTATTTTCAATCACTGTTCTTTCAAAAAATACAAAAAGTACAGATCTCTAATTCCGTACAAAACGTCACGTGTCCACGAAACTCTATTGATTTCTTCAAGCCAACAACTGAACAAGAAATACATGTCCCTTCTCCCTTTGTGTATTCAGAAAGGCACAAGTCCATTTTGTTTTTAATTTTGTTTTCTCCAAGTATATTTCACATTTTTCTATGTTCTTAACATATCGGGCAGGGCACCAAAAGTAACACATACTATTAAAATCATAGGGATAACTTCGAAAGTCCATTTGTTTATCCAGTTTTCTGTAAATTTTTAGGAATGGGATATGTAGCCTTCTGTTAGCCCGCTCTTGATATCACAACGCTTTTTATTAATTCTAATTTTGCCTTTCCAAACTTTTAACATATCTATTTAACCCTTTTTTTTGTTATTTCAGCTTTCGTATTAATAGAATTGAGGCGGCAATTCAAAAATACGACGGAGATTGTGGGGAATCTCTAACAATTTACGATTCATCGAAACCAGATCCTGCCAGAATTATCAAGACATTCTGTGATACATTTTCGAGGCCTATGGAAAAGGTGGATTTTGTGAGTACGAGCCAATCATTATTTGTTCAATTCGAGAGTAAAACTGGATCATACAGCGGCAGCTCATTATATTACTGGGCACATTACGATTTTTTTAATAATACGAAATTCGGTGATGCGGTACCAAACACCCTATGCGATGAGATATTTTATGCATGGAAGCATCCAGGTGGCAAAATCCGTTCACCCATGAATACACTTATATTCAAGAGGACAGGTGGAACAGATGTCCGTTGTCAGTATAAATTTGTGACTGATAAACGATTGTATGCACGTGCGGTTGTTGAGGTGACATCGGTATCATTCAAAGAGCTACCATATAATATGAACGCTTGTACTCGATGTCATGAGGAACGTGTTGACAAACTGGTGATTTGGGAAGAAAAGGACAAGGTCCTATACAATCTGGCATGTTTCTGTGACAATATACCACGTGCTGTACGTATTATATCGTCAAGTGATCAAATGAATTTTGAAATGATTGTACAGGGACAGCATGCAATTACAAGTTACTTCAAGAATCCGAATCCATTGTTTGAGGCAAATTATGAATTTGCACATGGACCTCTCTGTGGTCCAATTACATACGGTCCATCACCGGATGGTGAATTAGTTTTCCCTCATCGGAAAGCACTTGGTATGATACATCAAACAAATGGGGACCATAAACGTGAGAAATGTATATGGGAGTTGAAAGTTGCCGCACAACGAGATCTATGGTTGCACCTAGAGAAGGCGAGATTTGCAGAAAGAAGCTGTAAAAGTGGTAAAATTGAAGTCTATTTGGCTGGAAGATTAGAACCAAGATTTATTGTTTGTCCAGAGAATATTTCATCTGCTCGTGACTTACCGATTTTATCAGCTGCAGAGCTTGGAGCTTTGGGTAGTGACCAAGAACCATTGCCGGTATTAATTCAATATACAGGAGATGGGCAGCCGGGCAAGAATGCATTTCGTTTAGTTTGGACAGAACTGTTTCATTTACCACGAAATCCTGATGGTTCGTTGGCATCTTCAATGCTATTAGATAACGACTGTGACTTTAAGTGCCCCGGAGATACTTCAGTGTGCATACCTAAACATCTTGTCTGCAATGGAGTTCTTAATTGCCCTAATGTAACTCATACTTCCACGATGGAACAACTAACACAATACGTAGAGGAAAATCTCCAACGTCTGGGGATCATAAATGAGAAATCGCATTTAGCCAACGTTATCCTAACAGATGAATCTCCTGAAATTTGTGTTAAGTCTGAGCCAGAGGATCATCCCTACTTGAAACTGGTGCTCGTTGCTGCTGGACTGAGTTTAGTAATCGCAATATTCTTAGCTATAGTGTGTCGGATGTGCAGGAGAAGAAGAGATTGAACAGGTTTTCGTTTTATATGTATGTCCGGAGTTTTATATAGCGTGGATCAGGAAAAAAAAACTCGTACCTGGAGCACACGTTCAAGTTCTCCCTCTTGAAAAATCGAAATTAATGGTTAAAATTAATGAAAGCGTTAATTTAAAAATAAAATTTTGTTTATTTTTTTTTTTTTTTGTATAATATTTTTTGCTGAACATAGTAAGGCGAAGTTTTATATATACTGCCAGCAGAGATGAGATTTTAATTAAAAAATTTTCCTTTTCCGTTGGTGATGTTGTTATATGAGAAAAATTGTTGAAATGTTTTGCTAAGAGGAAAAAGTTGTTCAATGGCCTTTTACCCTAAAATACGGCGATGAAAATAATTTTAAAGTGAGACATGGTGGAAATTTTATATTTTGTATTTTTACACGTAAATGCACGTACACCATATAATATAGTTATGAATATGAAACTGGGTGCACCATGTTAATGAAGAGTTTTGGCTTTAGGGGAATATTACACATACCTACATACATATGGTTAGGATTGGATTTTGTCCACTTGTCTCCTCATGGTAGTCATGACAAGCATGGAAATATCAATATCCAAAAAAATGGAATGACAGAAATTAATTTTTCAGAAATATCTGATGTCAATTAATTTATTATGTTACCTTTGATAAAGTCTGTCTTTGTGCAACAACATACCTGAATACATACATACATATATACATACAGATATCATAAATTCTACCCTCTGATTTTGTGTGGAGATTTTAATGAAAAGCATTTTGGTTTGCAAATAAGCTCTGCTTATTTTACCGATGAAATGGGCGAACAATTGGTTAAATTAAATCGTCCTTAATAGCTTTTATTAGTGGTTGTGGATAAAAATATTAGCGGAATCGTACGATTAAAAGGAGATTATTAGTTTTCACCGTATTGAGCGTTTTTTATAAATTATTTTTTTAAATTGTTTTAATGTATCCTTTGTAATAGTAAAATCATTCAAAATTCTAATTCTGAAGTGATTGCTAAAAAATGACGACATACTTTTTAGAATAAAATTGAACACTTTTGGAGTTAATCATTTAGTAATGAGATTTTTTGGTAACTTCTTACCAAGGCCGTATATATGGAATGCGAGGTGGATATGAGGGGTTCACACCCCCCCCCCCCCCCCCTCGTTGTAGCCTATACTTTTGTTTACTTTATAAGCCCAATTTTCCCAAAATAATTTATACGTAGCGGCTCACAGCAATAGGCTTTATCATTTTATATCCTTCCTCCGTGACCCTTTCATGTAAAGCAACTTTAGAAAAAACGTGTGCAAAATAGAGAAAGTAGCTTAATAGTAGCGGTATTTTGAATTTTCTTCACATTTTAAAGGGAATATTAAATATATCCCCGCGCATCTACGTAAGAGACTTTTAAGAGATCTCTTAACCTTTTTACTTTAGCTAGTACGAGATTGTAGCAGAATTAGTATTCTTTATAAATTTTTTTGGAAAAATTTTAAAAGGTTAAGAGGCTTTGGAGAATCTGAACACTACCTTTGCAGTCAGCCCAGCTGTTAAAGACAATTCGCTTTGCAAGAAGGAAGAAGAAAAACAAATTTTTGGCGAGTCGGTGATGGCAATTGGGCCAACCCACACGCATCTAGCACGAATCACGTGCATTTTGCTGCACTTGTGCCCAGACATGTCCTCAAAATAATTTTGCTACGCTGTAGTTCCTTATATGATTATCGAGGTTAATTGTGTGCATCTTTAATCAAGTTACAATTTTGAATATTATAAGATAAATTCACAGCACATAATGAAAATTGAATTAATATTTTATCACCTATATCGCAGGAAAAGAATTCCATAGCCGTCATTACCTTCAGCCGGATTTTAGTATAAGTCTGTAGCAAAAAAATTAATTTTTGCCAAACCTTTAAAGTGTCAATACCATGGTCGATTAATGTAGATTATCGTAAGGCTATGTTGTTTCAATCAATTTAAAGGCAAACAATTTTGGCATTCTGAGCTTTATGAATCCAGCCTCAGAAATAGCAATCGGATCCAAGTCGCACTCATATTCCTCAGAACTATCCTCTGTGCACGGCTCATATTGTATAATTATTTTATATTTCACAAGCTTGTATATTATTTATGTAATATATGTATTATATAAATATGTGCATACTTTACAGCATTTTTATCCAAAATTTCGGTATTTGAAACGAAACAATTTCTGCGACTATAACCTCTTCCATTACTGAAAGTAGAAATAAGAGATTTAAGCGTACCTCGGTGTAGAGCTCTTATGTCAAGAAAAATTTGACAGCTATTTTTGTTTGCTAGAATAGAAGATTTCTTAAAGAAAATCTTAACCAAAGTTAAGTTTACGCAGAATACAAATTTATGCTAACGTGCATTTACAGCCCTATATACACAGCACTCTATAATGATTCATTATAAACTGCAGACACACAGCCATTTCTTTAATTAAGTTGTACTGTCAAACTGTTTTTGATAAACTTATCACATTAAAGAAGCAATATGGATCGAATTAGCGTGATGAACTTTGTTTTTATTTATTTTATTTTTCAATTTAGCAATTTACAAATGAGAAAAACATTATATTAAAAAGAATATTGATAATATAATTTGTGATTTGCAATTTCTTCTTCTTGTTTCTCAAATTGGCAGATGCACAGCGGAGCTCCAAATTTACAATATGTGCCAAATCTAGCACATTTTTCCTCATTATAGCTATAATGAAGTAGGAAAACACTTCATTAATGTAGTTCGAGCCATAATGACGTATACTGTGTGACGCACGGCATTTTATTTAATAGTTAGTACTAATGATTCATTAGACCGTGTTGTGTGTCTAGGGTATAAGATCTCTAGATCTCTTATCTCTTGCGTAGAATCAGGGGGTGAGTCTAAGCTTTTTGTCGTTAAAACAGCAACTTTTATTGTAGTTAATTATAATATGGGAACTAATAATTTCCATGAACGCACCATGGTTTTATTTAAATAGCTTAAAAAATTATTTGATTACTTTTGTTTTTTTTTTATTAACTTGCTGCTAAGCGATCAGCAAAATGTTTCCCATTTTACGGCAAGAAGAAAAAAAAATTAATTCTGTAATTATTTCTTAAAAAGTGGATGATCCTTTTTTTTGGAATTTACTTAAATATCTGTAATAAGAACAGCGTTAAATATGTTTTCAAACATAACTTTTTTAATTTCTGCAGACCCACGGTGCTATTAATTGAGAATTACCGTGAACTCAATTATCTAAATATAGCACTTATAGATGAATAGAATTTTTCGATTCAATTGGAATGTCATCGTAAATCATATACTTAATAAATTAATTATATTAAATTTACATAATATTCCGATTATATAATTCATATTAATTCTCAGTTATGCTTTCATCTCTATAGAGGTATTAGCACAAACAAGAAATATACAGATATCGACGGTAGTGCTAAGAACGAGATGTATGGGAGAGCTCATAGCAAACCTCAATAACTCACTGATCTCGGCTAAATGATGTATTTACGAACCAAAAGTGTTTTTTAATATATATAGGCAAAAATTCATTTCTTTCTTATTATTGCATTATTGGTGGCTGTAGACAAATTCTGTCTGTCGTCTTGCTGGATTTGATGTGGGCAAGGGAAGGGGGGAGGCGGCAGTAATGTTTCCAATAAAGTTCACTATATACAATACAACAAACTGTTTGCTTTTAGTTTGAGTCCCGATATTTATTTTCATATTTCACGGCTAGCTAGGCAGGGAAGCCGAAACCACTGAGAATCCTTGCAATTAATTATTCTTTTGCTGAACTTATGTACATATACGCACTGTCGTTGTTTTTTGTATTCCACGAACTAAATTTATTGGAGTAAGTTCAAATTTCATTGTGGACTTGCATTTTTTCGTCGAATTGCATTAATTTCCTACTAGTCCTACTGGTATGCCGTACATTTTCCCTACTTGCAATTTTAATACAATTTCAGTAAAATTTTTTCTCATATGATATGCGAAATAAAGTCTTTCGAATCAACGTTTTGTTAAAATTTGATATTTTCTTAAATACGGAAACCAACGAATGCAAAATCTAATTTGGTTGTGGCGATTAGTGATAGCCGCTTAGGCGTTATTTCCCTAAATCTGCAACTTGTACCCATGCCAATAAATTTCGCTAAAGTGTGTAATTTCGAATGTTTATCCAACTATTAAAAGAAGTAAATCTTGCATAAATGTTTACCTTTTACAAACCGACATACCGTCCAGCATCCCCAAGACGGCAGACAGAATTCGTTTGGACCGTATACATATGAAAAATTGCTTATTATACGCTGGCAGGAATTTTAAACCAAGTTTTCTTTCGAAAAGCATATTTTAAAATGTCATGTAGATTTGAATACGGTTGATACCACATTCTACATATGATCTAAGAACAATATCAGATCAGAAGTCATTAACTAACTTATTCAGTAGCAATATGTGTGTCATATGTCAAAATATCTGACAGCTAAGAGAAATTTCTACTGCAGTGGTTTTTATAAAAAAAAAAAAAAAAAATTTTGATTACACTCCTTCACTGTTACAAAATAAAACTTCAGCTCTACAATGAAAAAATAAATAAGAATTTTGGCAAATGTGAGAGCGTTTACAAAATAGATTGGGAAAGATTGAATTTTTTTTTCATATCTGGAAAAAATTGTAAATTCAAACTTATTTATTGTATGTTTTATTAAATAGTTCATAACTATGTTAGCAATAAATGGGCTAGCAGAATTACCCATAGCTGTTCCATCTAATTGTTGGTACAGAATTTTCTAATTTCTAATTCTAAATAGTATGTTGAGATATAATTAAATCCGGCTGTTCACCTCTGGGTGTTCCAAACTTGAGGTCGATAGGTAAACGCATCTCCTTTCCGAATATGACCTTTGCTGGAGTTTATCCGGTCGTGTTGCGAACAGCTGATCGATAGGCCATTAGGAACATGGGAATATGTCGATCCCAATCGCGTTGATGATAGTCGACTACTTTCTTTAGATGCTCGACCAATGTTCTGTTGAAGCGTTCTACCATGCCATCAGATTGTGTATGCTGGAAAGTTGTTCTGGATTTTCTTATTCCCATCATTTTACACATCTACTGGAAAGTCCGTGATTCGAAGTTCCGTCCTTGGTCCGAATAATGTTCGTGAGGCACACCAAATCTACTCACCCAATTCATTATTATTTGTTCCGCCACTGTGGTAGCCTCTTGATTAGGAATTGCATAAGCTTCAGGCCATTTACTGAAATAGTCAATAGCAACTAATATGTAACTAATATGTATCCGTTTCTTGAAAAGGTCCGGCGATATCTACGTATATCCTCTCAAATGGGGCTCCTACATTGTACTTCTGCATTTCTGTGCTGCTTCTGCAAGGTATTTGTTAACAGTAACACTATTGTTTTTTACAGGTATGAAACTATGGTTCTTTTGAGTACCTTGACACGATTATATCTATTTTTAATTTTTCTTTTATATGAACTATTTTGCAATCTAAATTAAACTAAAATATAAAATAAACAATTTTTAAGAAATATGTTCAAAATTCTGTCCTTTTTCATCAACACATTTTTTTAGTCGCTTGCGACATTCTTCTACGGACATATTGTCCCACGCAACTCTGCTGACCTATAAAGGCTTAGGTACATTATATTCTCCGGAATGGGTCACACCCAGTAGTATACGTTGCATCTCATCCGTGAAGAGCACTTTCCGTAGGCAACTATCGCTGGCTAGCCAGACCATTCGACGCGCTCTTATTAACTGTCTTGCTTTGATCGTATCGTTGAGGAAATGTCCGCGGTGAATCTGGTAACTATGTTTCTTCAGCTAGTCGTGAACAATCGTACGAATGCAACTCTCGCTGATTCCGAGTTTCTTTCTCATTTGTCACATCAACCTCTTCAGAATACAGGTGACTCGGCATCGCACCTTGTGCACATTCTCTGACCGGAGGACCACTTCGAAGACGTCCCGAACACGTACCTAACTCACTGGCTTACCTTTACCTTCATTTTTCCATACCCGGAGATCTTAACAATGTCTTCAATACCACTCTTGTACAATTCAATAATCCTGATGTGCCCTTTATCGCTTTCCATTTCAAAACTTACGAAGAACAAATTAAATTAGTTATCTTTGCTAATACATATATTAGTAAAGATGTATAATTATTATACTTATATTAATAAAAAAAGAAAACTGAAGAAAACATAGAGATAAAACATATATACATATATACGTAAAAATGTTTATAGTATAAAATATTACATGTATGTTAAAAATAAGTAACAGAAATTTGGACGCACACTGTAATTTGAACCTTATTGTAATTGTACTAAAACCGGCCAACCCTAATCCGGGGGTTACCCGATATAGTACAGCTGCCGTGCAACTTGTACTGCCATACTTCTTGCACGTGTTGTCCCTATTGCTTTGCAGACAGCTCAGCTTTCACCAAACTTGCATGATGGAAAATCATGGCAGCTGAGGTGACAGTAATTTGACATTTTTACAGTTTTACACATTTTGTACACAAAAAAAACCAAAATTCGTTTTGAGGTAAAATATTGGTTAATTTTTTTAAGTAAAAAAGACATATCTCCTTATTTAAAAAAATCAAAACAACTGGAGAATTGGATATCGACATCATTACTTTATAGCATTCTCTTCGAAACTGTATATCGTACTTTACTGAACTGGGCCTTAGATGCTTTAGAAGTCGGTACATCAAAAATTCTTAGAGGATTCCATAGTTATTTAAGAAAAACGATTTTCGTAAGCTCCCACAGTCGCTTGGGATCCATTAAATAACAATCTGCGAACTTCAACCTTTATGAAAGGTAAATTACGAAGAAATCACAAAAAATTAAAACTGAACTGTAGGGCTCCCACTCTTGAAGCAGATAAGAACTTTATAATCTCAACTGTGTCGTAATGGAGAAGAATTATCCGAAATAATTGTTTTCAACGTAGCTCTTAACAAACCATGTTCATCTAAAAACGGACCTCAGTCAAATTTTGTGCTACAAATCCTCCTATCGGCTTTATTTGGTCATGGATATGACTAACAATAATTCGGTAGGTGCCCTCAAGGTTTATGTTCTTTACAACTTCCATGGTTTCTGGACAACAATAGCAAAGCATAGTCTTCGAGCGGGCTATGTTTATATTGGAACTCATTGGATCAAGGAATAGGAAGGTGCTATGTTGTCAAATAACCGTGTTGCTTTTTGAGTTTCTGACTGCAGTATAAATTCTAAGTGGTGAAAATACCCATTCGTTTTATATCTGGAAGCTTAGCCATGATTACACCACCATAATTGGTGCTAGGCAAAGTCAAGAATTGAAACATCTTCCTTTTTAAACAAATGTTGCATACTGCTGGCTTTTGCAGATCCAAAAGTCAATCTTTAATTGATTCTTGATGTACTCATATATTATATGCACGCGTATATACTAGAAAAAAATTATTACAGAATCTGAAGGTGCCCATCATTACAAGTTTATTTTGTTTACACTATTTACAGAGTAAGGTATTCATTACAATCAATTACTATTGTTCTATTTACAAATTTCTCTCAGGTCAAACTATATGCAAAAAGATGTTTAGAGCAATTTTTCAACCGATTTTAAAAATGTGTTCCGCTGGATAACATTTTTGCCCTCAAGTTTTTTCTAAACCTAAAATTCACTGCTTTGCTGATAATGACAAAATATTTCCTAAAATTTTTTATCACTTTTTTAAATCGCGACTTATCGAGTTTTCGTTCATGTTATTCTATTAAGCTTAATCCACAGATATCCTGGTAATTAGATTATACATATGTGGTCTAACTCTTCAAGATGTCTCCATTATGCTGATAATTACACTTACTTTACGAAGAATTCTTAAATACACTTGTCAAAATCAATGATATGAAATTCAAATTATCCTTATTTAATGCTGAATAAGGTAAGGTAAAGCATTTACCTAAGTGTAAGCAACAAAATACAAAAATGTAATGAAATGTAAAGTTTACTTATACTACGTTGACAACATCTGATAGATTTTAGTATGAAATAAATTCAGAAACTTAAATAGATGGCCTCACTTTTGTCTATGGTAATACATATATATGTATATAGAGTTGAATTTCATTGCTTGATATCCCTTATCTCAGGACAATTGCAATGTTTATATGAATTGCGAAAAAAAAGTTCCATCGAACGTATATTGTATTTCTATCAGCACATTCTGGAACTCCCAGCTTAGAGCTACTCCAAAATTTTGCTATGTTGACGGGAGTTTCAATGATGGGTTTGGTACTAAAAGAAACACCATCACGATTCGAATATCAATCTATCCACTGGAATGCGATTAAAAAATGGCTTACTGTAATATTTTAACCCTCCGATAGGTGACAGTCCAGCGAGCTGTAAAATGGGGGTACTAGGTCCATAAGGACCTTCAGAGAGAGATACTTGTGTGACATGGATTATAAGTATCCAGAGGTATGTTCAATACATATCTGCATGATTGTGTAAATTATGAATGTAGTCAATGCAGCATATTTTAGAACATTACAAGTGGGCAACGAGTTGTTCAACGTTTGCAGAAATAAGTACCAAGTATTTGATCCATTATATTCACCCCCGATTTATAGAAATTGTAGCCATTGGCTTTTGCCTTTTTATGATCTACCTCACAAATGTAATGTAGGCAATAGTACCAATTTACTTCACATGGAACGAATGGTTTGCTTGTGAATATGGTTCCAACACAGTCTTTTGTCCCATCAACAGATTTTCCCCTTCCAACGTTGAAAAAAAAAATGTCGGCAATTATGTGGTGCGACCGACCAAATCCACCACGATTTTCTAACTTTGATTTATAACGCGTTCTTGTCCTTGCAACTTTTGCACCATAAATAAAGCCCTGAAGTGGATAAAAAAACTACGAGTTACATCATACCTTTAATCCATATCTGGCCGATTTAGATGGAATATATTGTCTAACACTTGTGCGCTCTCGTTATGGAAATAATTGTTCGTCCACGGCCATCGAACTGCGCAAAGTGTAAGTTGCCGGTAACAGTATGTATCCAAATATCATCGAAGGCAGGAGGTTTGCTGGTGAGTAATCTCTGCTGCCGGTAATTCGCGTTATCAAACCAAATATTTTTTGTAATGGACACAAAACGATCATGCGATAAAGAAGTTTTACATATTGGAGCATGATTTGAGTCTTCTATAAGCATGGTGTTGGATTTTATCAGCCCAACATATAAAAAGATCGCCACAAATGCATCAAACTCTTTCAAGGTCAATGATCTCCATTTCTTCTGCTTGGTGGAATTTCCTTGATTTCATGTAGCTGCTACCTGGTTGGCCTTGCGATTCGTTTCGCGTGTGATAATCTGTGCAATATCTTCGGTGATAAGAGAACGACAGATTTACAGCGGATCATAAAACATCTTATTCGGAGGCCTTAGTTTGTTTTGTTTGTAGTCTATAATATTATGAGCATATATTCGACTACTAGGTGGTTGATCCTTGCACCATTTCATGCCATTTTTTGAATATAAAGCAGCAATGGCAGCAAATGCTTCTTGACGAAACATATCTACCTGATCATCGTCGCCTTCATCGAATTGTTCGTCATGGATTTCAACATTTACTTCACCTTCGACATCGGACACATCATTTTTATATTCTCTTCGATATATTAGGTTGGTGCCGTCATCGCCATCGTCAAAGGGTCATCATTATCGCTCATTTTAGATTCCATATAAGCCCGAGATTTTGCATTCGCCTTACTTTTTTCTTCTGCCTTCAAACATTGGTAGTGCATTGTATTATTTATATTACTATAATTGTTATTATATTATAAAATAACCTTATAGACCGGAAAAAAACCAAAAATTTACACTCGAAAAATCATATAATAAAACCCAAAGGGGCACAAAAATAGGTATTTATCAGTCCATCGTTTATCTCAAAATGACTGGCAGCTTCATCAAAAACACATGCAAAGGTTTTTCCATTATCTCGGCTATATTACATACAAGTCCGTATGGACGTTGTACCTGTGTTTAAGTATTAAGTAGAAAATGCTTTAAAACCAAAAAAACCAATACGAGCGAGTGCTCGAATAGGTCTGAAACTTATTTTAATTGATTCAGCATGCCATTTTTAGCGCAAGGCACCACCAAATTATGAACTCGCAGAAATTGTAAAAGGTCCATACGGACCTTCTCACCGATCGGAGGGTTAAGGCAATTAAAATGAGAGAATCAAGCTATTTTGCTTACAACTTTCACGGAAGGAAAGTAAAAGGAGACAAGTAAAAATGTATTGAATCCAGTGGAGGTAGAATTGAAAAGTTTAACAAAATGTCAACAGTGCTAAATACACGTTTTTCTCTAACTCGAATAACATAAGAAGAAAGGAAAATATATTATGAAGTTCGTATAATAGCAAATAATACTGGGGTTACGAAAAGGGTCAATACAAAATAATATATTTCCTCTAAAGAAAACTGCTGATTTTACATTTAAAAAATAATTGAAAGTAGACAAACAAAGTTCCAGTTTAGAAAAAAAAATCGATATTTGGACATTTTTATATTTTGTTAAATGGGAAAGATTCTGAGATCTTTTAGATGAACATTTTTTTAATGCGTGCATTAAAAATAATATGTTCTTGGTTTATATGTAGGTATACATTCCAAATACCTTCATATGCAGAAATATAGAAAGCCTGGTGTCAAAAACGTATTATTCGTGCTACTTCCAAAAGTTTTACTGGTGTACGAGAAAATTGTGCTCTACAATTTAAACTGGGTCTAGTAGGTAAGATAATTGGAGTTAGTATCAAGGAGAAAGGGACAGTAAAAGAGGTAAGAGGCAACAACTAGTGATAAGAAATAGAGAATTTTGTCAGATAATGATTCCTAATCTTTTGAAAGCATTGCTCAACCTATTAAAACTGATGATTAAAAATTGAGATCAGAGTTAGTGAGTGATGCAGCCGTTTCATGCATTAATTCTAAGGTGTTCCAGATATACTTCGAAGCCTCCGCTGAAAAACACACGCATTACAATGGTGGACTCCAATCTTTCTATACTTTCTTAAAAAAAAACAAAAAAACAAAAAAACATTATAACATCTTTAAATCCTGCACCTCTAAAAAGAGAATTTAAGTAGCATTTGATGTCACTGACATCACAAAACATTTTACCTAATAATTTCGATGACTTTTCGTCTCTATCGTAGCTAATTCAGACACAACTCCGAAAATTCTAAGATGTTCAACACCTAAGATGAGATTTAATCAGTTTCGGCAAAACTGAAGTCACACAGGTTAAGTTCAATTTTAATGAGTACTTTTCTAGGTACTTCGCCATTTCTCTTTTTCCAATGAGATTCGAACGATTATCAAGAATACAACAAGATATCACCTGAAGGTTTTGTTGCACTTTAAAAATGTTAAAATCTTAACATACAAAGTTCAATGGATTTTTAAATGTTGATGAAAAAACAAATTATTTAGAAATTTAATTGGAATATCCAGAAAATAGTAATTATTTACTTTGACTCGTTTTCAGTTTTACATTAGACACTTATATACAAGCGATGTGTACATAAATATATAATTTCACCCCTAAGGTAAAGCAAAATTCTCATTTCCATTGGTGCTCACAATTGTAGAAAATAAATATAAAAAAAAAGCTTAAACCAAAGAAAAAGAACAAAGACGTAAAAAGAAACAATCTACAATTAAATTGTAAAGGAAGGTAATATATATTATATATGAAATGCCTAGTTTTAAGTTAAGTTTAATTGTTAGGATAGATAAGACTTATTGCATAATTGACTATTTAAAATAGAATAAAGAAGAAAAAGATAGAAAATATTTACATTTTCAGCAAGCTGATTTTTAGTATAAAATAAGAAAAAATTACCAAAAAAATAAAAAAGGTGTAAAACATAACGGTAATTAAATAGATAAATAAGACACAATTGGTGATATTGTAAATTTATGTTAAATGCACAAATGTAAGGAAACTGTATTATATTTAAGAAAATTATGCTAAAATAGCCACGAGAAGTGTACGATTTAAGTAAAATAAAGACAATTTTTCAAAGTGCAGTTATTATTTGAATCTCACGTTTTTTGTCTAAAATGTTGGAATAGATTAGAATTGTATGATTGGTTAGAAGTTCCATCAAAGGCTTTCACTTTCATTCTATCTCTCTAACCCTTACGGTAAACATACACGGCGAGAGACTTTTAGTCTCTAGTCACCGGTTTACAGAGACTAAACTCTCCGATATATTAATACGGCAAGAGGTCTTTAGAGATCAAAAAATAGGTCTCCGGAGACTATTAGAAAAAGTCTCTAGAGACACGTCTCCGAGGTGTATACACGAAATTTATGTTTGGTCTCTAGAGATCTCCAGATATTATTAGAAAGAATTATATCAAAAGTTATTAATATTTTTATGCTATTCGAAAAGATAATAAGCTTAAAAAAAATATATCCTTGGTGTAAAAAGTCTACGAGACAAAGGATAATACAAAAAATGTGTGTAATTTTTTTTTATATTCAGACCTCTATTGACGAAAAAAAATCTTTTCTTTAAACCCATTCCTATCCCAACTTGAGATTTTAATAATTTACTAACAACATTATTATTATTTTTATTTAACTCTTTCAGGGGCACGATATGATAAAATTAAAAAAGTAACGAAATTTAGTCACACTATAGACTCAGTTTGACTAAATTTCGTTACTTTTTTATTGAACAAAAAAACAATTTTTAAATTAATATTGTTTAATTGCAGAGTCCTGCGTAAGGACATGGTATGAATTTTATACCACCTCACAGAATACAATCCCTTTTTATGAAAATCTTTAAAACACGCTTTCGTTTTACGAAGGCGCAAAGGACGTAGACCACATCCACTGTTTTCACCTTTGGTGGTGCATTTTACTTTTTATTGGCTGAGGTGATGAGCCTGTTGCTCGAATTGAAGATTCAATGTAAGGCTTGTTTTTTTTAACTTTTTCTCGTTTATGTAGATTTTCGTTTTTGAGGCAATGATATAGTTGTCAAATAGTTCATAATATTCAATTTAAACTCCTTTAGAGGTTGCTGTAGTGGACAAATTTTGATAAGTTATAAGCATTCACGACGCATACATCCAAAAAGTGAAAGAAAATCCTATGCCAAAATTTGTGACTTTTTCGGTCAACCTCGTAATATTTTTTGAGCTGGTCAAACTTATCAGCGTGATTCATATTTGAATTATTTTCAGCAATAACTTCGGGACAAGGAACTAACTTTGAACTACCATCGCGCTTTCTTCGTGGTATTTTTTCAGGATCATGGAAATATGAAAGCATATTAACCGATCTTTTGTCTTTCCACTTTAGATAAAGTAATCCAGAGTCACTTGTTTTCCAGTCGAATTCACCGCTGGAGAGTTTTCTGTTCTCTTTCAAGTATGATGGTAAAAATTTTCCGATTAGCTTGTACAATGCTACATGCTCTAATTGTTGTAAAAAACAATAACCAAAATATAATTTTTGATTTTTACCAATAAAAGGACAGCTCATTTGCAAAACGACGCTTTCGCTTAAGATTTTCTGAATATCATTGCTTTTAATCTATATATATATTTCAAATTTACATATGTAACCCCCTTATCGCAAAGCATCCATACTTTATATCCTCTTTTTATGGGATTTTTAGGCAAGTACTGCTTCAGACAACTGCGATCTTTAAACTTAATTATCGATTCGCATTCGTTTACTGCAAGAAGTCCTCCGGATCAAAATATTTTTCATATATTTCCAAAAGCAGATCCAGTAAGGGTTGTACTTTGCATGGTCTGCTGAAATTCGGAGAATCTCTGTTAGGCATCAATGACGAATCTTTCAAATGAATGTTTCCTAAAATTCAACTAAACCTTGTTCAATTCAAGTCTACTAGAACCGTAATCGAAGTAGCTCGCTTGCGGTTTTATTCCTACAAGAAAATTTATTCATATAAAAACTTTGATTTCTGCGCTATTGGTAGGCAGATAAAACTTTTCTGATTGCTGTGCAAATAAATTAGTTTGGAATACTAAATGGTCAACGATTTTATCAGTAAGTAATCCCTTGGATCGTTTGAAGGCAGATTTGTAATGCTCTCCAATGGACCATAGTGTGTTCCCTTGTATTGTTCTGGTTCAGCTATATGGAAATTTCTGCTCCATTTCGGTAGATTAAAAGCATTCCAAACTTTTTTTTACATCGCTCCGAATAATTTCGTCAACAGTTTCGAAATCATCCTTTGACATCTATAATGTTTCAATACTTGTAGGATTAAATATGCTATATTTTGGTAAAATTGGCTTACATAAGGCTGAGATACCTCGAAAGTAGATGGTTCTTTGTTTTTGGATTCCTCATAAAATGGTGGTAACTTATCTTCTTCCAGAGTGTTTTCCTCATCTTCAGATTCAGAGTCGGAAGGAATACTTGCAAATTCTACACGGATCCACCTTCATCATAGCATAAAACTGCCGCGATATGCTCGGAGCGCAGAATTTTTTGATTCATGACTGTATTCAATTAAAGTTCAATAACAAAACATCCTTCTTTATACTTTTAAAAAAAAATTAACTGTTTTCGCAAAATTATTTTTTGAGCGGTGGTATACAAAACTTAGTCAAAGCCCTCAAATCTTTGAAAAATAATTCACAGTAAACGCCAATATGATTTCAAATAATCGCCTGTTAGTTTAAAGCTAAACTAGGAACAGAACAACTTAATTCGCCTGGATACGGTACAATAAGAATATAAATACCGTTATCACTCTGACAGTAGGAAAAAATCTTATCTTTTCATGGAATTTACGTATATTTACGTACGCCTACCAATAGTCAGAGAGCAAGCAACGTCTCGAAAAAAAGAACTTTGCCTAATTTTTGTAATCTCCCCTCTTTCACCATCTCAATAGGGTTCCGGCCCATCTGGCTGGTCAGAGGGGTTGCGTTTACCTATGCACGTTCCACAGGTAAAAAACGCAGTTTTCAAAATATTTTTTTCATGTTTTCATAAACATCGAATAATATAAATGCACTATTCGCAGACAGTTTCCTCGTTGCTACCACCCTGCCAGACTTATTTTTTTTTCAAAGAAAAAAAAAATATCTTGTGGTTCGTTAATTTAACTAGCTCGTATAAAAATTACAGCCGTAATAAAATAATTTTGTTTTTTTCGAAAAAAGAACGTCTGGCACGGTAATAGCAACGAAGGTCTGGTAATAGTGAGTTTATATTGCTCGATGTTTATGAAAACAGATGAAAAAAACAAAAATCGAACTAAAATCATTTAGAAAACTGTGTTTTTTACCTGTGGAATGGAATGCGCACTGGTAGACGCAACCACTCTCACCAGACAGATGGGCCGCATGACTATTGAGATACTGTAGGGATACGGAAAGGCATATCAAAAAACTAGTCGAACTAAAGTAATTTCTCGAAAACTTTGCTAGCTCGTAGCCTACAAGATATTGTAAGTTTTTTACAAAGAATATACTCCGAGATTCCTCGTATGGTATTGAATTTGTACCGATGCCCAATTTCACTGGAAAATTTTGAAAAATGTGGTATATATTTTATACTATTACCCCTGGAAGAACGAAATTAGAAAAATTAAAAAGATTCATTTTGAATTATCCAAAAAAAAAAGGAAATTTTTATTATCCTTAACTGTTTTTCTTATAAAAGGCAACCTTTATATAATTTTCTTTGAATTAATCTAAGGACAATGCCTGTGTTATAATTAGATCCAAAGTTATGTTTTGTTTTTTAATATAACTCAGCATATCGAAAGTCGGGTAATTTTGGAGTATTCAAAGTCTCATATACATCTGCGATGTACTGCGATTAACTTTCAGCAAAAGAAGAATGTTGGGAACGTGCAAGTTTTCTTCTATTTTTTATCGAATGACCTTATAATAAATTAATTTAAATAAAAATTAGCAAAAAATATTGTAAAACTCACTCCACTGAGCCTGGAGATCTCTTTGCGTTGTAATACATGACAGGAGATCGGAGAATAAAACACTCTCTAGAGATTTGGTTTATTTCGAGATTTTTCGCGTCTCCATGGTATATCAATGGGTCTCTAGAGGCTTAAAAAGTGGTCTCTGGAGGCCAGAGTCTATAGCCGTGTAGCTTCTCATTTAGAATATATAGAAAACATGGTAGATGCGTTTGCGGCAGCTATAGACCACACCCTTTGTGATCATAATATCCTATAAGGAAATACTTTTCGGTGAAGATGTCGAATTTTAAAAGAAATGAATATTGGCGAACGAATGAGGAATGCATACATCCAATTTTAGATGGAAAAACTCAGAAGATTTTCCTCTTAATTTTAATCGCAATGAGACCAAATAAGAGCAGCAGTGTTATGACGATTGTGATTCGTTTAATAACTGAACTATGAATTTTATTTTTATTTGACGACTCATTTAAAATATAAAACTTTCCAGATTTTCTATTAATTGAGACGAACAATCGGGACAAAAATAACCGTTTCAATTGGATACAAATTATAAAGGCAAAATCGATATAGATGGAAGGATATTGAAAAGAAAAGCTGGTATTTTAGAGTGACAATAGAGCGAGAAATCCCAGTATTTCAATCACATCGGAAAGAATATTCAGCCAAAGGATGCTGATGGCAAACAGCAGAACATGACGGAATCCATCATATGCGAAGATAATTAGCTAAAGCTAGCTATGTATAATATAATTTTCCAGCTGGCTAAAAAATACTTACTCAGCTGTATGTCAGTTTATAATCATGTCAGCGGATCATCTCCAAAAAACGTTGCATTACATCAGAACGACGTTACCATTATATTTTGTTTACACACCTGACCCTCGATTTAAACGGTGGTTTCTTCGTTCTCTAAAAGTACCGTGTAAACCGAAACCGTGTAAATTGAAATCGTGCAATTAAATTCATGTTATATTTTGAAAAATTATACATCTAAAATTAAACAATATTACACATATATTAATATATTTCGATATTATAAGTACATATGTAGTTTTTGATAAATTCATACATATTAAATCGAGAAAATAAAAAATTAATTAGTATTAGATGAATTAATTCAATAAAGTTAGTTATCCACTCTATTGAAAAGGTTTCCTCCTCAAACAATCTACGCTGGCTGGTTTTTATCGATGCAGAGGTGCCTTTAATAATGTCCTGCACATAAGTTCACTGAAACGCTAACAAAACATGGAGTGAACCGGTTTTTGAAATACTGGACTGCACACATGTTGAACAATAGAACTCACTTGGCCGAACTAAGAGGGGTAAGTAGAGTAAAAATAGTCCAGAGAGGCACCCTCACGGCGATATTTTATCACCTTTGTTGTGCGTGCTCATTATGGATGATCTCTAACACTCTAACACATACCCGGATGGGTATAAAGCAGTATGTAACGCCGACGACCTGGTGATCTTGGTCACCGGTAGCTACCAATCTGAAATGGTGCAGAATGCGATCCGAACGGACTGGGGTACGGATTTCGGACTTTGCATTAATCCATTGAAAACAGATTTATGCTTCTTTACTAAGAAAAGGAACACTTCACACGTTTGGAACTTAAGGAAAGAGTAAAATATCTAGGTACCTATCATATTAAATAGAAAATTACGCTGGAAACCGGACATTGAGGACAGAGTGAATAAAGCTCTTTGAGGCTTCGCGATGTGCCACAGATCCATTGGAAAAAGTGGCGACTTAAACCATGAATGATCCTTAGGATATATACTAACATAATCCGACTCATGCTAACCTACAGTTCTATGGAGCTCATCAATCATTGCAAGATACTGGAGAAGATTCAAAGATTGTATCTCCTTAGTGTAAGTGGCACTCTCAAGTTAACCAGCTCGAGAGCTCTTGAGGTCATCCTCAACACACCCCCGTTCATACACATGTCAAGAAGGGGGTGTCAATCGCTCCGCTGAGACTGCATTTCAATCAGAGCTGGATTCACACTGGTACAAGAGTTCCACATGAATCGATCTTTGAATTGATGTAATCCATCGTATCTCCTCAAGACTATGCTGAAAAGCAACTTTAATTCGAAAATTCCAGATAGATCAGAATGGGAATAACATTCTGTGGTTCAAACATTGACAACTACTCCCATATATACAGACGGCTCCAAATCGGAAGAGAACGCCGGAGCTGGTGTTTTCTGCTAGGGGACTCACATGAAAATATCCATTCACCTTAAAAGTAATGTAACGGGTTTCCACGCGGAAGTCAAGGCCATCCTTGAAGCGGGAAGGTATCTTCTAAACTCAGATATCTACTAAGAACAAGGAGATTGCAATCTGCTCGGACAGCCAGGCATCTGTCAAGGCCTTGTCAAAGCCTCTTACAACCGCCAAACTTGTATTTGAATGTAAAACTACTCTGAACTCCCTTTCTCGGAACAACGCGGTACTGGTGCTTTGGGCGCCAGGTCACAGCAGCATTATCGGGAATAAAAGGCGGACAAACTTGCTCGTCTTGGTGCAACCGCTTACCACCTCTTTCTCAATTGGGATCGCACCAAAACACATTTTCCTCTACTAACCCGACTTGGGCCGACTGCCAACACAGTCGCCTTTGCTTGGATGACCCCTCAGGTAGAACCACAAAGGAGTTGTGGGGCTTACACAACGCAAATGAAACGAAAGAGTTACTGGGACTAAGCAAGCCAACCCTGAAAACTGTAGTCTCAATTCTCACTGGACACTCTCTTCTCAGGGGTCACCAGCATAGGATAGGGCCGGAAAGAAGAGTTGGGGGCCAGTTTTGAATTTTGTTATAGCATCCGGGTGGCACTCCTGAGCAATTGCTCATAAGTCTGGAGGGTGAACAATGAGCCTTGTTGTAGCCTACGTTCCAGGAACCCTTTTCAGATCCCAACCTCGTTTCAATCCAAGTGCTACGGCGAGGGGGGCAGGGATTTTTCAAAATGTCACCCTACCGAGTTACATAGTGATTAGTAAAATATGCCCTATTATCGTAAAACGCCCTATATCTTCAAAAGTACACCCTGTACGGTCTATTTTAAGACGGAATTATATGCACTACCATGGGCTCTTTCCTGTGAATGCTCAACCACCCAGATACCCCTCCCCACTCCCAGAGTTATTACGATTCACATTCCTACAGTAGTGACGTACAACTAAGTTCGCGCCACAAATCGTGAGCTATCAAGGAAAATTTTGAAATTTGTATCATTGCCTATCTAACAAATGCTTGGAAAAAAATTAATATCTTTGAATTACTACTGTGTTTTCTTGTAATTTTAATAAATATTTATCCCTTCATAATATTTTGCGTTCTTGTATTCTTACAAAAAAATTATTCATTTTAAATAAATTTTACTACAGAACTTGTCAGTTACAATTTCTAATTTTCAACCAGAATTAATATAAGTTATTTTGATGGGACAACATGAGGAGCTTCAAAATTTTCATTTTGACAAATGTGGCTGTGTTTCAAATAATATGTGTAATGAGTCTCAATTTGACTACCTATCCTAAATGGCTTGTGTCTAAACTAAAATGTTTTCACTTTATTGGAAACTTTAAATACTTCTATCATTAATTGTGAACTTACTTGAAGAGCTAGAGAATTAATAAGCTTCATTAATAAAATCACAAGAGGTTTTAACACAGAACAGAAGATAAAGTTTCTTCAGGTATTTTTGTAAGCTTTCGTTGGCAGCGAATAGAACACGGAATTTCTGCAGCGTATTTCCAGATGTACAATATGAATATCGGCAAATGAGTGATTAAAATAAGGAATTTTTTTGTAAATAAACGGTCCAAATTAAGGAACACGACACAGAACATGTTTTCGAGGTGAAATTTATCTGACTTTGTAGAACTTCAATAAAATAATTTAATTGAATTACTACGTTTTTTTTTTTTGGAAAACAAAGGATAAATTAATAAAGCGACAGCCCAAAACTGAAATTTTCCAGATCTTGATACCTGACTGTTTATGGCACGGACTATAGCTTGAATACCTAATTTAATTACTTAGCATCAAGAGATATTTTAGTGGTTATGATATCATCTGTAAAATGGCAGACATTGACAGATGTCTTCATATTGATAGTAATAATGCAATCAGAACGCCTTTACTAGTTTTTTTCCGTTATTGTTTCGAATAAACGCCATATCGTTTTTGTTTAAAAAAAAACTAAATTTTTTATCACAGCAGCATGTTCAACATTATATTCACTTCATGGGTCTATCGATAGAGCCCAACAGTCACGCTTACAATAACCCAGAAACACGTGTACGGGTAACTTTGTTTCTATTATCCATAAACGAATGCTTTGTTGTCTTTAGGGTCGCTTTGACGGTTGGAGCTTAAATAACTTTGATCTCACATCGCGACTTACGTAAACCATTAAAAGTTTACGAATCACAGATCTGTGAACTTCAAAATTTATTTGTTTAAAGTTGGTTCCATTTTGAATTAAATGACTGAAAAAGGAGTACTTATAGTCTGTTTTGTCTAAGCGGATATTGGTAATTAATTTTTTCCCAATGACCCCCTTAAGGGTTACCACCAAAGAAAGCTCACGATTTCTGTTCCCAAAAGCTTAATGAACATAAACGCATAAAAGTTTGCAATTTTAATATTGAAAGAAATCACTATATTTATTTAGTACCTACATGCAAAGCTGTATGGTGCTGTGATATTCGTCTGTATTGTACTCCAATTGGTCGGTCATCTGCACAGCAGTAAGGTAGAATTGCGTAGGCATGGCGATATTTTAAATTTGGCCGTCGGATTTTCCATAGAATTTTGTTGAGGAGCAGCAAGGGGCGTACGAATTGTATGAGCTCTGTGCTGCTGATCAGACACTTTTGCGTGTAATTTGTCTGACAATATTTATTGCTTGGGTAAATTTATTTTACTGAAGCCGGTCATCAGTTAAAATACTTCCGAGAACTCTGAGTTGTAATGTACCATATAATTTTTGCATTATTCCGACTTTGTCAGTTTTACCATTTTATTTACTAGATAACCAAAGGACTACTTTAGAGAGTTAAATTTGAATATACCAACAACACAATTTTCAGGTTGAGTTATGTCTTTATGCAATTCATCCAGATTAGCCTAGTCGGAGTTACTGTAACTGGGCAATTCTAAGGGTAACACATTTTGTTTGTGTAAGATTAGCAATATATTAAATAGTGAATTCTTTGCATAACCAACAATATTTAGTTTTCTTTTCTTTATTCCATTAATATTGGCCCGAATTTTGCTAATACGTCCCATGATTAAATAACAGTTACTCACAATTCGTTACCTATGTATAACCAGAATAGAAATGCCAAAAACTTTCTCGCCTCAAAAGCAAAAATTACAAATTACCAATGATAAAAATTAATATATTCCGGGAAATCTACACAAATTCATATACATAATACATAAAATGGCAGCACACACTCTCCTAGCATGCAGCTACAGCCCGCTAAGCTTTCAAAACAAATAAAAGTCTTCCAAAAGCACATTACTCCATCTGACGATGATTAATTGAATTGAAAACGCCAAATTGTATGCAAAATATATAAACACAAGAATTTTTTGCTGTTACCATCGTTAACGTTATTGACTTTATTTCCTTTATCATTGCACTAAACAATTTCGGTTTTTCAAAATTAACAGAAAAAGGTTCGATCTTTGTTACAAATTGAATTTTCTATGAAATAATATCATAATTTTGGTAGTTATTCGTCTCTGAAAATAGCAGCTTTCGAACGAAAATATATTAGTAAACAAAACTTTTTTACTGGTTTTCTTTCCGTCACTGCCTCTTCCAGGCCAAAATCTTCCATATTCAAGTACAAATCTATCTATTTGATGTACCATTATTACGTTTTGATGTGCCAAACTTTGCACATTTCATGAATTATAGACTTTTCTAAAGCTAATTAAATACAAATAGAACCCCGAAATCTTTATTTTTGACACGTCAATACCTAAGTTTATGCTTTTTCTCTAACTATGTGTAATTTTTATCATGATAGTATGCACAGATTTTCAGCAAATTTGTATTAACTTTTCGTGTTTTTTAAGATTTCAGTGGTAACCCCCCTTAAATGCAGTACTGCGGTCCATGCTAAACTTAATTTTCATATAAAGCTTAGTGCGCTAAGAGCTATGCGATTTTTTTTTAACGAGATTAGTATTGGTAGTATGGTCAGCATGCTAAATTGTCTTATTGTTTTTGACTAGAAGTGACACCACTAGTAATTCTCCATAGTTTGAATTTTCGGTCCGGGCCATCCTTTGCAGAAGCTACAAAAAGAAAAAGAAAAACAAACATCCAAATATGGTAAAGAGTGAATAAAGTAATTCTTTCTGTTTAGTATCTGTCATGTCTGAGTCTCCGTCGCCGCTGTCATACTTTAGAACTTTAGCTGGTACAAATCAGCCCTATAATCTAGTGCAAGAATGGAAATAATAAGAAAATACCTGAGTAAACCCACATGTGGAAATTGCCTTACACCTTCTAGTCGTAAGTCATCCTTAAAGCGGGTAGATTTCTCCTTGACGAAAACGAGGAAATTGCCATATGCCCGGAAAGCAAAGTGTTATACCCTTGGCAGACGGGAAAAATCAATGATCATTCGTTCGTAATTGAATTTTTCAAAAATCGATTTACCATTGAATTTTAATTTTAATTATTAAAAATGTGCTGTCACTTGCATACAGAAATTGACAGGACTTTCGTTTTAATCAACAAAACCTTGGGTAACTTGATTTGATGATGATCATTGATTTTGTCCGTCTGCCTAGGGTATTATGTCCGTGTGCCGTGCTCCAAGCAGAGAACGCACAACTTTAAACTTAAATAATGTTCAGTATTAATTAAAACAAAAAATAAGAAAAAAAAGAAAAAGGAACTCCTTTTACTCCAGAAAATAGCACTTTATTATATAGGGCTATATTAAATCTTACTTCTATATTGAACTTATGTATTTGGTTATAGCTCCTATTTCTGCTTTTATATGTCTTTGGTTTTTAATTATTTGTCTTCAGTAACAAAATCTCATTGATTATTTTCTAACTCTAAGCAACCAACGGCTTTTTTAACTTCTGTACGTACTACACTCGGCTGTTTTTATACCGTAGATGAAATCTATAGGGTAGGTATACTTAGTTTGTCATTCCGTTTGTAACACCTCGAAATAATGATCGTAGAGCAAAATGGATGGGACACCCATGCGTACTAATAAAAGTTATTTTGATTTTTGCATGTCCGTCCGTCTGTCCGTCTGTCCGTCCGTCTGTCCGTCCGTCTGTGCGCACAATAACTCGAGAACGAGTATACTTAGAGAGCTGAAATTTTGTACAGACCTTAAAACAAAAGTAAAATGAGATAAATCGGGCAGCTCCTTCGTGGGGTTGCCATACAAAAATTTCGTTTTCCACTAGTATATGTATATTTGCACACTGCCTGAGAACGAATCGCCATAGAGAGCTGAAATTTGGTATATGGTGTTTTCATAACAATAGCAACCCCTTTAAAAACGATCAGTCCAAGAGACTTTTATTGTACTAAAAACTTCTTCAGAATACGAAATCCAATAGTTGTTTATAATCATTTTTTTTTGCGACAAACCGTTCTAGAAATATAAGCCAAAAACCACTGCAAAAATCAAACTTGCACAGAAGGGTGACAATAAAAAATTTCATAAGGGCATTCATCTAGGCTATCATAAGAATTGGTCTTAGACCAATTCTAGCTTTTTTACTTGTTAAATACGAACTTTCTGAGGAGCCGAATGCCGAATTGTTACCCGCAGGTACCCATGATATCTTAAAGAAGCTTTTAGCTCTATTTATTGTTTCCTCACGACGTTGAAATAAAGTATATGAGAAAATGTAAAAAATAATGTTACCGGATATGATTGTAGTTGTCGTTTTACTTAAATTATAAATTTTAAGCTGACAAGAATAATTGTATGTATGTTTGTTCGTGCAATTCGACCTTACATTATATGCCAAAAGGTATAGGCTGTAAAATTCGTGTAGGTACGTATGATAAGCATTTCTAGATACATGACAAGAGGGCTGTGTTATTTGTTTGGTGTTAATTCGACATTTCTGAATTAATTTGAACTTACGAAAAACACTAAGCTGGTTTTCTATTAATTTTTTAATAAAGAAGTGTGCTGTGCTGTACTGTGGAAACAACCGGAGTTATTGCCGTAGGAAATCATTTTTCAATGAAGTTTAATTGTTTCAATATTAAACTTCACCTAACCCCCGATTTACACGGTACTTTATTTACACAACTTCTCTTTTAAATGGTTTTTAAAATATGTGTTTATTAAAAAAAACCCAAAAATTGCTGCAGTTTTGTAATTTAAATTTAAATAAATGATCATGAAAGTGATCCTGATGAAGAGGAGTCTGAAGCAGTTTCGTTCATAGCAAAAGTCATCCGTGAAGGACTTGAATTAGGGCGAAAATTGGATAATCGTTTTATATAAAACGATCCGCATTTCAATATTAATAAACGTTTAACACAATATAAGATGGTATATAAAGATTTGACCAAAATTCAAATACAATTATTAATTACAGATTTCATTATCAAGGTTCGTCGATCTGAAATTGTTTCTAATTTATCTAACATCGAACTTGAATGGCATCAAGTAGGTATGTACTATCGAGTGTATAGTTTCCATTTACACGGTATTCTAAGGAACCTATCTTCAGTGTAAATCGGCGGATAGGTGTATAGTGTTTTAAACAAACTAGAAGTGAAACAATTATAAAAATAAACAGCCGTGGCAAAAAAATCAACCAATAATGTGGTAACGAGTTTTTTACTCTTTCGAGAAACCGTACAAAATACGAGTCTACAGGCAATTCTCAACCTACTGCATATGAGCAGAGAATATTAAAAAACAAGTTCCGAGGTACTGTAAGTTTCTGGCCTAAGGCCGAAGACCAAAAATTCCATAAACAAATTTTCTCTATGAATTGAATTATTTTAGAATATTAGGACTCAGTAGTCGCTCTTATGTGGTAGTGAGGGAGTCTGTTTGGTAGCTAGGGAAGTATTTCGCAAGGGTTTTAATCCGCCTCTATAATCGGGATTGCACCAAAGCATATTGCCTCTAATACTTCGGTTTGGGCCGACCGGCAACACATTTCACATACAACCATGAGAATCCTAGTATCCATTTTCAGTGGGCAATCATTTCATAGTGGTTATATACACTGGTTGGGATTTGTTGACGATCTTACAGAGAATGCGAAGAGAAATCCGAAAAGGTAACTCAGGAGGGTTGGGGTCATAGGCGATCGATGAAAAAGCATGACAAGAGATAAGTTTGATTTAGACAAGCATCGAATTCGAATCCAAATCCGAAGCAGATGCTGCCACTGAGGCTTGTTAAGATCATAAATTTCCATAAAGAATTTTCTCAGGCGCAGTAAATTAATTTCAGACGCTCAAGTAAAAATAAGGACGATCAAGTAGTAAATAGTGTACATACGCAATCCTCTTAGTTCATAACTCGTGTGTAGTACATACTTTCCTTATAGGTATATTACATACAGCACTCGCTACGTGTTAAGCTGTAGCAATCTAAATTGCACCTTTCAATATATGATATTCTGTTATATATGTAGACATACGACCAACTATGTACATCACATAAATCTAGAATATTCATCAAAATTGCATTCAAATTAATTTCTAATTAACTATAGACAACTTATTCGATTTACTTGAACACATTATGTGTAAAAATACGTCCTGCTCTGCATGATATCCTATCACAGAGCAATTATGCGGGGGAGCATGCCGTCATTATCGGGTTAAGTCAATCGAAAATAGAACACGAACCAGCCGCCGATGGATGATATCTCTAGTTACCGAGTCCGAGCTACATAAATCAAAAATTAAACAATTTCAGGACGTTCATAAAACCCTATTTTCCAATTAAATGGGCTTTGCTTAATCAGTTTAAGTACTTATACGAATGCAATCATGCATAACCACAACATGGGTGAAAATTGTGTCCGGCATGTATAGAAACGTATATGAGAGCTGCATGTTGTTGCTTGTAGGTACGTCTACTACATAATGTAAGGGCCATACATGACCACTAGCCGATACAAACTACGAGATTCGGTATTACACGTTTAATTCTACCACACAGGCATCCAGCCCAGATGAAATTCAAGAAAGGCGAACTCAATGTAAAAATTTGATCCTTAATTTTCTGGCAGGGCTTACTGATGGAAGAGTTCGGTAAATCATATAACATGGACCGAAAGAGACCTGCATTTCATTAATGATTAATCGATTTTTTATTGTATTTTCTTTTCGTTTTGAAATTTTCACATTGTAAAATTTAATTAGACTTCGCCTCACTCTTTTGTGCAAAGTATTTATGCAATTATACCCCCCCTCCTCCGCCCATCCCTGTTTCGAATTTCAGTCTGGACAGCTTCAATTAATTCTGGATTCATTTGAAATACCACGGTAATTCGATTAATGACTCTTTTAGTAATTTAATGATGATGCGAATATTAATTCGAAAATTGAACGATTTAATCCGAGAACAAAACTGGCTTGGCTTCTTTTTTAAATAAAAAATAGGACGTCACCATATCTGGATACGTAATAATTATGTATGTATCTGAAGATAAATGTATGATGTATAATTCGTACCAGGAAACAATACAGTAAAATTATTTCTTGAAAATTTCTATAGTTACAATTAAAATTGTGGATTAAAATATTCAGGCGAGTCTGTAAACTTCGCGGTTGTAAAGAAGATTTTTTAAGTTTCGTCTTGGTCTGCGGATGATTTGCAGAATCTGATGGTGTGCAGATGCTTACTTAGCCGATAGAATTGGGTAAATGGATCGGTAATAATGGAAATTATTTCTAGGAACAACACTAATTACCCACTACATTTGCTTGCCCTCCAGTAAAGTTCGATTTGGGCTGTTAGATAACCATTCTATGTATACTTGCTGTAGATATCGGCTTAGTTAAGTTTAGTTTTGATTATTTTCCAGGTGCTCACGTTACAATGAGTATGTTTGATATAAGCCAGTCTGCTAAGCTTTTGCAGATAGTTCCAGGTCACCTTGTATTCAAAATGAATTCGAGCCGAAAGCCAGTAGACCGTAAAGTTCTTGTATCTCATTCTTATGCTTTTCCCGACACAGAACCCAAAAATGTGGATTTCTGCTTGAAGCACGGTATTGGTTACATTCAGACTGCATCCAACGCATATGTATATGTGTATTCATTAAAGCTCTTTCACTTCCCAGCAGGACATTTCCAAGCGCTTCAAAATAAAGCATACGAATTTTGTGCACCTCTGTGTCCACTCATCTTTCGACCTCTCTTCCGAGGTTTAATTTCACACAATCGCGGCGTATATTGGTCCTTGTGTCCAGCGCTTTCATTTGGAAAATTTCAAGATTAATACAATTTGCTCCCCAAAGCGGAGTGAAAAAAACGGAGTGCACGACTAACGAATTTAAATGAATAAAATCAAATTAATTAGAACGGGATGTCTGCAAATCAGTGAATAAAACCTATTTTCCTTCACAATTTTCATATTTAAATTTTTAAATCTTTATATGGCTACCACCAACTGCATGGGTATCTGAGTCCACTGTAGTGAAGACAGCATACAGTAGCAGAGCTTCATTACTGTCCTGATGAGATCGCTCTGTACTTCTGATCGAAACATAGAATATGCTCTCAAAGTTTAATAAAATTTTGATTTTTCTCTTTAAGCCAGTATACTGCCACAGACAGTATCTCGGTACATCATGTTAAAAATCAATTATGGTTTTGCACCATTATTTTCCCGCGTTCGAGATTGCAATTTCATTTCCATAATAAATTATTTTAAACTATTCAGATATTCTAAAACACAATGCCAACGGATTCCAAACGGCAAACATCCCCAATTTAAATTTAAGAACCGATACCGACCGGCGTAAAGAGAAAATCTAGAGCATGTGCATTTTTTATCACATCAGAGATAATCATGGAGAATTAAAAAAGATGTGCTCAACTTTATTTCGGGGAATATTAAATATTGAAAAGGAAAATATTCCGAAAGTTTGTAAGAACCGTCACTTGGCTACAGGTACAACACTGACTGAGAATCGTACATATACGGATTTTAATTAATTAACAAAATGTGTCGAATCTAGAAAAAGAAATCATGGAGCCTGAACTTCAAGTAAAAAGTTCTTATTTAGAGGAGATATTTAATACAAATTTTCATAACATATGGCTCGAATTTTTGTGCTTATTATGCTAATTATTTCGCTGATGCGAGTAACTTATTAGTTGAACGTAGCCCTGTTATAATGTCTACTCTTGACAAATACCACCACCCTCTACTAATTACATATTGCTATTACACCGAAAACTTAAAACATTGTGACGAAGCACAATACTTTTTAAATTTGGAAAAGCTGGCTTTTCGAAACTTTCTAGTAGACTCGCCTCCATTGATTACAGCATATTGCTGTTTTTCAAAAGCGGTTGATGAAGACGTTTACAAGTTTTACATAACTCATTTTGATTTATTTTCTTTTAAGTTCCCCCGACAGCGTCAGCGGTTGACTAAAACATCACCTTATTTTATTTTTCCTTGTTAGGAATCGAACCCACACTTGTTAGAATCGGTCAAAGAGAGAGAATCGAATAATTTTAAGAAATTTGATTTTTAACGATTATCCGTAAGGGAAAAATAAAATAAAATTGAATTTACAAAATTTATTTGTGCGCTTTCATCGATACTGGTTAATGCCAGCTGACAGCATAACGTGGCTTATTAGGCTAATTACAAATTGAGAAATGCAAGAGGGCAAATCATCTGTCTCGTTAGCTCAGTGGTAAGAGCAGTCGCCCGACAAGTGGATAGTCCCGGTTTCAAACCCCGGACGATGCGGTTGTTTTTTCCTCTTGTATTTATGATTTAATTTAGAATCGTTAAAAATAAAAGTTCTTAAAATTCTATCTATAAAACATCGCCGTGGTCAAATAAAGAGGTGAAACGTCTTAAAAATAGAAAGAATATACTGTGGAAAAGTTATATGCGAGACAAAGACATTATAAGTTACAAAAACTTCCTCTCATCCTATAATGAGTTGAAAGGGCATTCCTCCACACTTTATGATGAGTCTATTCAAAGCATGCGAGCAAAATTATTTAGTGACCCACGGATCTTTTTTGGGCTTATTAATATAAAGAAAAAAACATACAACTATCCCAGTACCATGAAGTACAAAAATTCTGCTAGTGATGACTCATCTGAAATTTGTAATATGTTTGCTTCATTTTTTGACAACGCATTTGACTCGTCCAAGTTCCAACCTCGAAATAACAACTTCAGTCATATAAACGACTCTCATAATGTTTCATTCACTATCCCTTCAATTACACAAGAGGATATGCTCGTTCATATTAATGGGCTTCCATATGACTTTTCAAACGGGGGTCGGATGAGATTGCTCCAGCCCTCTTTAAGTCTTGCTACCTTGCCCTGCCAGCTTTGTTGAGAACTATTTTCCAAAAATCGCTCGATAGTTGGTGTTTTCCGCAGCTATGCAAAAATTCCTTTATCAAATCTATCCACAAAAAGGTTGTAAAAATGAAATTTCTAACTATTGGCCTATTGAAAAATTATCTTGCATGCCTAAGTTATTCGAATCTATTATTTACACTCAACTATCAACCTCCTGTACGAATTTTGTCTCTTCAAACAAACATGGGTTTATTTCGGGTAGGTCTACAACCACCAACTTGTTGGAATTTGTCTCGGATACCATTGGCGGATATGCAAAAGCTACCCAGACAGATTTTATTTATACAGACTTTAGCAAAGCGTTCGACAAGTAATATCGCTCTGTTATACTCTTTAAAATGTAAAAGTATGGGTTTCATCTAACATTTCTTAAACGGACGGAGTCTTATTTGGATAACAGAACATATCAAATCTTATTTCGAAATTCCTTCTGAAGAGTCTTGAAGGCTTCGTGTGGCGTACCTCAGGGGAGCCATTTGAGACATTGTTCTTTATTCTATCTATTGACGACACTGTAAAGTCTTGATTTATGCTAACGAAATTAAGCTTTTTCATCCTAATTAAATCTTTTAACGATTGCGAACAAACAGGTAGCATTGGTACAAAAGTAATAACTTGGTGAGGTTATGTATATCTACAGGGATCAGATATCTGTTACTTACGATTATGTGTTTTCGGTATCCTCGATTCGCCGTGTGGTTTTCTCTGTGACTTGGGTGTCAAATGTGACCATAGATTGAATTTTATTTCCAACATAAACTACATTGCTTTTCTTGAATACCGTAGCCAGGTCTAGTCTCCATTTACGGAACACACATCGAGCGAATCGAGTCTGTTCAGCGGAGCTTCCTACGGTTTGCTCTCAGGCAGATACCCTGGAATAATTCATTAATTCTTTCAACCTATGAGGATCGCTTGAAGATTTTAAACGACTGCATACGTTTGAGAAACGTCGCATGTTTGCCGATGTAACTTTTGTGCACCAACTTCTAAACGCGAATGTTGATTCTCCATTGTTCCTTAACAAAATCAAAATCTCTTTTTGTGATAGTAGGTACATTTTGAGAAGGCTACCTCTGTCTCAGTCCTCACGTTCTAACTTTAGCATGTACGAACCCATTAATCGCATGTGCACTTGTATTAATAATATGGCTGACCATTTTGTTGTTGACGTTTCTATGCATGTTTTAAAAAAACGTCTATATAATATTAACTTTTGTTATTCTATCTAAAATTTTTAAATTTGCTTGTGCAATGTTTATGTTTCATGTCATTTTATACATTATTGATTTAACAAATTCATTAAATAATAGCTTTGATTCAGGTACCAGCATGAAGTAACAAGTTTTTCTTGAGGGAAGCATAAAATAAATACATGTATATTAATAAAATACACAAATTGTATTACTAGTATAGTTACAATAATGAAAACTTTAGAATTTTCAAAATACTTGTAAGGTATTTAAAACAATCATCATAGTTCTGGATGTTTACTTTTGTGTAAAAAAGCCTGAGTAAAAATCAAGTAAAAACTTTATTTCGGTAGAGAGAACCATACTAGATGAGAATGGAAAAAGTTAACAGACAACTTATGAGTAAAGCCTGGGAAAATCGACGTAAATTTACAGCTGTCAAAAATCAAGATTAATTTATAAAATCGGACTTATTTTATTTTATGTATTTATTTATTTCAATAAAATCGGACTTATTTCATTTTACTTATTTTATTTTTTTAAAAATCGCCCTGACAACTCAAATGGAAGATAATAATGAACTTACTCGTCCACTTTACCCTGTGTAAAAATGTTAACTTGTGTTCAGAGGGGGAAATGCGTTCAACTGTCATATCTTTCTAGTTGGATAAGTTAACATACACATGGGTAAAAAGCTTTCGAAGTTGTGTAAAAACTTTAAAGCCTGGGTAAAAATTATTGAGTAAGAACACAGACCTCATGTGTAATTGTAGTGACAACTTCTTTAGTTTTTCCGCATTACAATAATTGAATTAGCTGCAACAGTGTTAACCAAATCTGCAAGATTAATATAAAAGCATGATAAATAAATGCGAAATAAAGAATATAATAATTTTAATTTCAGTGATATTTATTTTATTTTCTTGGATTGAAATTCTTTTACCTGGCTGGTTTTTCAGAGCTATTATGAGACACATTATTTGCAATAACTTTAAAACATATTTTACAAAACCTTCTGTTGTTTCTTTTTTCTATGTTTCTGTGTTTCCTTTTGGTGGCGACAAGACAGCTTCCATAGAATTTCCAAGAATAGTTTCTTAACGTGTCCAGTCGTAGTACTCTAAAACTATCTTTATACTAGAAATTCTGTTTTCTATATTATTATTTACATTTGTTAAATTTTCATAAATTGTTGTAGATTTTCTTTGATCTTCGGATACATTTGCCTTACTCAAATTGGTGGTAACACAACCAGGACATTTAGAAAGTTTAATAAGGTACGTACCTACAATATTGTCTTGAATTAAGTATAGTACTTTATCGATGTACATACATTTTAGATGCTTTGACTTTTACTTTTCCATTAGCGAAAGTAATTTTAATAACATGTACTTTTTCCCGTAACTTGAACTTGCTTTGCAGTAATAGGGTCAAAGTCCGCTACTTTTTAAAGGAAGTTTGGCAAATTTTTAAGCGAGTTACATACAGCATCCGAGGTTTGACGAAGTTGTTCGAAGTTACTACATTTTCAAGGACTTATTGACTGTGACAAATAGTTTCTAATGCCTTTTCTTATTGGTAAATTTTGCATGAGAGATGCAGTTACTCTATTCTTTTAACTTATAGATAACATAGAATACGGTGTTACTACGTTAAATAAAAACTTAATAGTAACTACAGCCTTTTATTTAAACTACCTGTCTTCATATGTGCTATTGTACATCAAAAGTAAGATCTTGTTTTAAACATAGAACTTGGATATAGCTCATATATATCATACACATAAATAAAATTTATTCACCACTTCACTAGAAACTTATAGTAATTCTTAACATTGATTTCGTTCCATACATTACAGATATTCAGATACAGCATTGTTGAGGTCCGTAAAACAAAAAACCGAATGTTGTAACTGGCAAAGCTAATACCTATACTAACTTTAGCGCAATCCTACTTATTTGAAATTCTGGATATAATTTTTAAAAAACTCTTTCCAAAAATAGCACTTCTATCACAAATAGTTTAGAAGTTACGAGTTTTTTTTTCGATATTGAAGAAGTTTTTGGGCTCTAGAGAAAAGTTTCATTTCGGTCGGTTACGACGGTTTATGCTTTTCAGCGTCGATATTAAAATAATCATAATTTTGGATCTAATTATTACAAAGACATCACCTTTAGGTTATTTTTAAGAGAAAAATACAATCCTGGAAGGAAACGTACGCCTTACGGATAATAGATTATCTTTTATGCTTGAATATTTCGAAATGCATCCCCTTAATTTTTCCTTATTTTATTTTTAAATTAATTCTCATATTGTTGTTAGTAAAGTTTTCAACGTGTTTGCGGTCGAGAATCGAGAATTCTTTTTTAATTGAGGCCTGGTTTTTTTCAAGAAAATTAATACACATCTATTGTGTTATCCTTGATCTCGTAAAAGTTTTTTACCAACGGCATAATTTTTTTTTCTTCCTGAGTTGTTCCAAAAAGAAAACTTCTTAATTGTCGCTAAAGTTTTCCGCAGAGATGGTGTAAGTTCCTTGAATTTTGTATTTTGCAAATTAGACTGTTCCTTTTTTTGTTTGTGTCGCAGTTCAACAGTTTTATTTTGTTTTATTACAAACAATACTTGAACTAAAGTGCACAAATAATATCTACGAAGCTTATTTGCAAGGACTGCGATCGATGGGTGAAGAAATCGAGGCAAATATTGTAGAAGTATAAGGACCGCAGATGCAGAAAATAAGAAAAAAATCTTAGATTTAATTAGTTCACATAAAATTAAAATTTTATCCGATCAAAAAGCTAAGTGTTTACATTGACCTGAATTTTACCAAAGCCCAGTATTTGAACCTGAGCGCTCTAACAAATGAAAGAAACTGTTTTTTGCTGCCACCATATTACAAAATACAGAACTGTAAACAAAGCTGTATAGAAAATGTATGCAAAATTATTTCTTTACAAGATTTGTTCGATCACACCGTAGCTAGAATACAACTGGATTAAAAAAATTGATTTTATATGGCAAGTGGGAATGTGATGACTCATCTCGGCAAAGTGAATACAAACAAAAACTTCCTGAGGAGTTTGAACTTATTTCAGATTCAAATTTGTTCATTACTTCTTTTATTTCTAAAGGTTTATTGATGAAGTAACTGGAACTATTGTCTGGCAAAATCCCGTGCTTTCATCTGTAAGGCTTTGGTTTTGTCAGCCTATTTTGATCGAGTTTTCAAAGGAAACTCCTGAGAAAACTAGAGCTATTGTGGATAATATTCGAAGCCAAATTGACAATTTATATCCATCATTGATTAATAGCCATGGTTAAGGTGTGCAGGTCAAACATCAACTTTTCCTAACAATGATAGATGGAAAAGTAGCTCAGGTATTAACTGACACTCCTTTAGGCTCCACATATACTATACTCCACGTCTAATGAACACTGTGACCCATATATTTCACAGTGCGGCGGGACAACGCTGCAAAAGATTGGAAAACATAGATATGTTAGCTCTTCTTATATAGTTTCTGTTGGTACATTTCATGAAGTTCAATGTAGTGCCAAACAACCTTTAATCTGGTTCGTTAATAGATTTTATTAGTAAAATGTACTATGAATGTATAGTTTTAAGTAAAGTTTCCAATCCCTAGGTAAATAAATACTTTTGATTTTTTACTAACAACAAATATAGGAGTTGCATGAAGAAAAGAAAAATTGTCTATTATTTTAACCTTCTAAAAATAAAAAGGCCTCTTCGGATAACTACTTTATATTTTAATCTCTCAATTTTTTTTTAATTATAGAGTTAGTCGAAAGAATATCGGAAATTCCCCAAATTTTTGTTTGTTTTGTTTATTTCGAATTTTAATTCAATGTCAATATTACATTAAAAATGCTTTTTACATATAATATTACGCCCACCCGAAATCACAGAAAGTGCTCTCTAATGCAGAAAATCATCGATCAACTGTTAGTTGTATTGGAGGCACACCATGCACGGCAAATAGCGCAGTAGTATGTATAAATTTAAAATTTATATTGTATTTGTCCATAGTCTCTCGTTCTATTTTGATTTTTTTTAATACCATCTTCAGCTGATTCTTTAGTTTTCTCTTTCTTTTTGTCTTAAATCTTCTTTGCGACATGAGCCAAAAGCAGAGATTCATCTGCTTCTTGAGAAGACCCGAACTTTGCTGAGTATTGGGTCTGTTAAGCTTCAACCGAGAACCATACAATTAATTACACTTCTAAGATCACCGAAACCTTAACCCTTATGTTAATACCCGGGTACCCCGGAACCCTTTAGCACGTACTTACATAAATATCTTATATATTTGACGAAAAACCATTAAATCCTTACAGATCCTCGTTATTTGGATCGATTAATATCGATGTATATACATTCGGATGTTTAGATATACAAAAAAATTAATAAACTTAAGAGCTAAAGTCAAATATCAATTGATCAATTTCCGAGGTTGTTATGACGCAAACTCAAGACCTTGTACAGCACGTTAACAGCCATGTGATATGCGATCACATTTCTTTTACATATTTCCAAAATAACCCTCGTCATCTCAATCGTTTATTTAAGTGGATAACGTCCCCAAAATTATTGTTAAGTAAACAGATTATACTAACGTAGAGTCAAAAATATTATTTTATTGCTTCAACATGCAAACATTTTCTTTGCCTTATCGCGTTGTGTCCAATTTCACTTTCCCTTTTTCTGATGATTATGCGGTTTTATGCGTGAAAACGGTGCTGTACCGAGGCTTGGGGTTGAGTCTACATAATCGGAGTACACTTCAATCCACCGAACAGGAAAGACGTTGACGGCATTTTACGCGTGTATTTGCAAGGTTTCCAAACCTAAAATTATGATCGTCATTGTAAATTTATAACGTATTTTAATAAAATAATAAAATAGTTTTTCATAATCAAACCCAAACGAAAAGGTGTTTTCTTTCTAACTTACCAGTGTAAATACGAGAAGTGTGCCCCCGCTCGCTGCGGTAATTGGGCAAGTGTAACAATAAACTGGTGGCAGCGGTAGTGAATCCACGTGATCCTACAGAACATCCACGCAATAGTTCTTTTAATAAAAAATTTTTTTTCTCCATCGACTTAGATCAAAGAGAAAAGTATTTCTGGAACCATTCAACTACACGTCAGTACATACATATCTACATACTTGCACATGAGGGAAAAGTTCTGCTCAGCGGCAAATCAGCTGTAATTCAACAGTATCCATTGCTAGTAACCAGCTATAATCAGCATTTTATTCCAAATTAATCAACTGTAATTCAACTTTATTCTAAAATAACCAGCTTTATTCGGGATTAATAAACTCTGGACGATGAAGTTATTGATGGCTAAATTTGCACTCATTACGGTTTTGGTGGATTTCCTGTAAGTTATTCCTTTTTTTTACATTTAATCTAAATATTTGTTGTTTAATTTGTTCATTTATATAAAACAAAAAAATGATGAAAGTATACTATACATACTGGTGAAAGTGTTAGTTTTATTAATATTTTAATGTTGATAGTGAAAAATAAATAAATAATAATATAATGATGATAAGAAGAATATACGGAATTAAGAGTGCAAAGAAATTTTTTCCATTTTTGTGTTATTTTCGTTGTTAGGGGTGATTTGAGCACATATGTATGTGAATTACTTGCCAGTACCGTGAAGTAATCATTTAATTTTTTTTCTTCTTATCTTTCTTCTGAAATCCAAATTGATTTTAATTGTGGTGTGCATACATAAGAGCTACATACGATCCATTAGTCTACACAAGTTCATAAATTTTAAAATCCAAAATACAAAATCTAATAACGAATAAAAATTATTAAAGCCATAAAAAGTCTAGAAAACTAGTGAAGTTTGAGATAAATAATAAAAGTGCTAAAAAAAAAAATATATATATTTTTTTTTTTAATGAAGCTCTAATGTATAAAGAAGTGTTCATAAAATCGCACCGAGATTCAAGATATCCATTTACCAATCACTGCTTTAGTTAAAGTGATCTTTACGTTCTTAGATGAAATCACCATAAGAATATAAAGTATTTCTGGAGATTTATGAGCAATATTTTTTTTTTGCTTTTTGCATTTTTGCATACTTTAAATTAAATTTGAAGAAGTTAAAATATAAAATCTGTGTTCTTAATTTTATTTCTTCCTTCTCTCCTTCTGTTTTGCCTCCTTGGCTGGACTAATGTCATATAATCTTAATCTGTGTGATGGCTCAAAGGTTGAAAATCTGATATTAAATTAAATGTAGTGAATTTAATGTTATTCTTTTGTGATGCCCAATTTTCCTTGAATTTTTGTTGCTATTGTGTTCGTGTTGAATCTTCTTAAAGTTCCTCGAGTGGGAAGCTAGTGTTCCTTATCTACCCCAACTGAGGTGGAATGACCGAGTGATAAGAGAACGCATGTTCTCATTTAATCTTTCCTTAAGACGGGAAAAAGATTCCACGCGGAAACCGTAATCCTCGCGATTCTGATTCAGAAGAAAATCAAAGTGACCTTACCGACGCGGACTCAGACGAACATCCGTTAGACCTGGCGAAAGATAACATTTCTCCTAACGAATCTACCTCAACTTCGAAAGAAGGTCAGATGTCTCACAAATCTAAATCCAAAGACAACGGAAAACTTTCTTCGCCAGAAATGGCAACCTCCTCATTCAGTTTAGCTAATGCTATTAAACTCGTGCCAGAATTCGATGGCAGTCCGGCAACGGTAGCCAGATTCCTTCAAATTGCTAAAATTCATTACTCTAAAGCTTCAACTGCAGAAGAGAAAATTGAATTTCTTTATCTCGTAAAATCAAAATTAACTGGTAAAGCCTATAATGTCCTCCTTAGGTATAATACCTATGGCACTTGGAACGAATTGGAAGGAGCAACAACGAAAACTTTCATAAAATTTCGTCCTACACAAGTAATACAGGCCGAACTATTCACAGTCAAGCAGGGTATCCGTGAAACGGTATCTGAATACTCGGAAAAGATTGAAAAATTATTAGATGAGTTAAACATATCTAGCACCCAGAATGATGGAAATGAAGGCAGTAAGGCCATCCGAAGTCTAAATGAAAAAACGGCTGTGAACAATTTTAAAAGAGGATTAAAATCACCATTAAAATTGATAGTAAAATCAACAAAGCATGACTCTTTAACTGCAGCCATTGACTATGCATTAGAAGAGGAACATATTGCAGAGAATGAGAACCAAAAGACTGACCTTAAGATGTGTAGTTATTGTAAAAACATGGGACACACCACTAATGAATGTAGGAAGCTGCAAAACCGGAATAATTTCCACCAATCAAATGGTTATAATCATCCCCCATTTCCTAAATTCCGAAATCAGCGCGGTAACACCATTCAAACTGAGCAACGTTGTCGATACTGCAAGAATTTAGGACATACAATTCAAGAATGCAGAAAGCGCCAATTTAATAACTCTAGACGTGAAAATTCAACTTCCACTTATACTAGATCCCATCACAATGCTTCAAGTGTGCCTCAAACTAGACAAAACGACCAAAATACTCAACGCGCAAGTTCGGGAAATACCCAGCACCAGTGGCGCAATGGTGCGGGTACAGAATCTCAATTAGTGTGCCAAACCAAAAATTCCAATTGTTCAAATAAAATTTCTTCTCAATGCCAGAAGCAGAAAAGGTTAAACTCCACTAGTCTGAAAAGGCCAGACGGTAAAAATATCTCAATCCCAATTCTAAATCTCAGCCCTCTCCAAACATTTCAAACGGAAACTACCCTCAATATCCTTCAAGCAAAGAATCAAGAGAATACACTTCTCTTGGATACTGGAGCTTCAATTAGTTTAATTCAAGTTAGCTCACTTAAAGATGACGTTGAAGTTTATACTGACTGGGCGACACCACTTAGAGGCATTTCTGACCACACGATATCGACCAAAGGAATCTGCTATCTGATTTTCCCATTAATTGCGAAGGAATTATTGGAGAAGATTTTTTTTCCAAAACTGGTTCTGTGATCAATTATAAGTCCCAGATCTTTACATTTCAAACTCAAGATAGAGAAATTGAGTTTCCTTTTAAATACTCCAGAAAAAATATAAATATCCCTCCTAGAACGGAGACATTTTTCAAATTCGGTCCGGTACTCGAAAGCGAGGAAATCATATGTTTCCCTTCGGAGGTAGCAACTCTAGCGTACACTTCAGGGTGTATAGCAAAACCTGAGGATGGATACATATACATATCTGTAGTAAATTCATCCCAAGATGAAGCGGAAATAACTAATAAAATGCATTTGCCTTTCCAAAGATTGGATGAATTCGACGTATACAATCTTAAAAATGTCAAAAATAAGGACAAAGTAGAGCAACGCTTAGCGAATCTTTCTTCCCTCCTGGATCTCAATCATCTCGAGGGGGATAAATTTACCTTCACTCCGGCAATTACGCACAATATTCCAGTCGATCCTACTCATTCTCCAGTAAATCTTCGACCGTAACGTTTACCTGAGATACACAAGCAGGAAATCAAGAAAAAAGTGGATCAGATGCTCGACGAAGGCATAATCCGTCACAGCACAAGTCCTTGGAATGCGCCACTGTTGGTGGTGCCGAAAAAACCTGATGCGCAGGGTAATAAGAAATGGAGGGTTGTGGTGGATTTTCGCAAGCTAAATGAGCTTACTATAGCTTATGCACATCCACTACCCAACATAGATGACATCCTGAATCAACTGGGTGACTCGAAATATTTCTCCACACTCGATCTAGCAAACGGATATCATCAAATACAGGTGGCTGAGATGGATAAACCGAAAACGGCCTTCAGTACACCATACGGACATTTCGAGTTCAATCGCATGCCCTTCGGTCTTCGTAACGCACCGCCCACATTCCAGCGTCTTATCAATAGAGTCTTGACTGGCTTACAAGGTATAAGATGTTTTGTCTATCCGGACGACGTGGTCATCTATGGACGAGACCTGAATGATCACAATACTAAGCTCCGAGAAGTGTTTGAATGTTTAAAGAAGCACAATTTCAAGCTCCAACCCAATAAATGCAAATTTCTATGCAGAGAGGTGAGTTATTTGGGGCATGTCATAACCGAAAGAGGTATAAAGCCCGATCCCCGCAAGGTGACAGCTGTAAAAACTGTACGCCCTCCACAAAATGTAAAACAGCTTAAATCTTTCCTAGGTCTGGTAGGATATTACAGAAAGTTTATTCCACGGTTTTTCAAGCTTGCTAATCCATTGAATCAGCTACTCAAAAAAGACATTCCCTTTAATTGGGATGCTCATTGCGATGAGTCCTTTAATTTGTTAAAAAAATCTATTACGCAAGCTCCAATTCTACAATACCCAAATTTCGAGGAACATTTTTTTGTCAGAACCGACGCCAGTAATGCGGCGATTGGCGCGGTGCTTTCTCAAAGAAGTGAACTGGACGGTACGGACTTACCTATTGCATTTGCAAGCAGGGTCCTGAATAAGACCGAAAAGAATTATTCAACTATCGAGAAGGAAGCACTTGCTGTCGTATGGGTGACCAAGCAATTCAGACCGTACGTCTATGGTAGAAAATTTACGGTGGTGACTGATCATAAACCTCTGGTCTGGATTTTTAATCTAAAGGACCCATCCTCCAGAATTATGCGCTGGAGAATTAAACTTGAGGAATATGATTTCAATGTTATCCATAAATCGGGACATCTGAACACCAATGCAGATGCTCTATCCCGATTGGAAACAGAGAATATCAACGTGATAACCAGATTCCAAAAACGGGAATTGCAGAAGCAAACAAATGTTCACAGTCCTAAGTCAAGCCTGATCAACAAGTCATTCCAAAATCATACAAATTCACGTAACAATAAAGGCAACGACCGCTCACCTCGAATGCACTCTAGTGAACAGTTTAAGCCAAAATCAAATAATTTAACCAATAATCATACGCACAATGATCTAAACGTTGATTCAGAGCCAATTCAAATGTCTACAGGAAATGCAAAAATAAATCAACCTGTAATTCTAACAGACAGAGAGAAAATCGCAGAAATTCTTCGCGAGTATCATAGTAATCCTATTGGTGGACACCAAGGAGTGGCCCGTACAATCAAAAGAATTAAATAAAAATATGTCTGGAAAAATTTATATAAAGACGTTAAAGCATTAATATCATCCTGCGATAGTTGTCAAAGGAGTAAGGTTACCCAAAGGTAAAAATCCCTATGAAAATTACGACGACCTCAAAGAAACCATTCGAACGCATCTCTTTAGATATTGTGGGACCTATTAATCCACCATCTGATAGTGGAAATCATTATATTCTTACCTTCCAAGACGACTTGACAAAATTTGTACAAGCAATCCCACTTCCAAATCAAGAAGCCCTCACTATAGCCGAGTCCTATGTCCGAAAAATAATTTGCATTTTTGGCACCCCGCGAAATTTTTTTTAACCCACCAAGGTAGCAATTTCTTAAGCGAGTTATTTAAAAGAACTTGTAAGTTATTGAAAATACAAAAGATACAAACAACTCCTTACCACCCTCAGTCAAATGGATCACTTGAGCGATACCACCGAAGCTTAAACGAATATCTTAGGAGTTATGCGAACAAAGATCCCAAAAACTGGGATACTTAGATCGATTATGCGGTATTCTGTTATAATACTACTCCGCATTCAGCAACAAACTACTCGCCGTACGAACTCTTATTTGGCTTGAAACCTGAAATCCCGTCTTCCGTCACTAGATCCGTTGAACCAATTTACAATTATGACGACTAAGTCATAGAAATGAAAGCCAGGCTTCAGAATGGCTACCAAATGGCCGGCGAAAGTTTAGTAAAAGCCAAAGAACGATCAAAACTTTACTACGACCGAGGAACTAAAGAAACAACTTTTACAATAGGAGACACAGTTTTGTTAGAGAGTAAGGTAAAGAAAAATAAAAAACTCACAATGAAATACGAGGGGCCATACGAAATAATAGATCTTCGCTCACCGGAAACTTCTCTAATACAAATCGGGAGAAAAACTAAGTTAATTCATAATAACTTACTTAAACCTTATATTGCTTAGGAGTCAAACCTCTAGCCACTATTTTTCTATTCTACCTCAAATGCTTTGCGAGACACACTAAACTAAGCACTACATATTTGCAGAATCCTGTTGATAACTTCCACCAAAACTCATGCTCAACCTGTTAAATCATACCATGTCAACACAGCAGTTGGGAATTCAAGTGGGATGTACTTCGAAAGTCTAGGAAGTTTGGCCAAATCGATTTCAGTATGGAAACTGGTGGTACATCTTGATTTTACTAAATTTGAAACAGAGGAAAAGCTGCTCCAACAAAGGTACACTATCCTTTCTAATTTTTGTAACGACCTAAAGTCGATCATGCTAACGGACCATGTAAAGCATCCATTCAAGCGCTTAACGCGACATTAGACGAAGTAATCGAAAATAATGTCATTGTTAAACAAACTTTTCATCGCAATACTAGAAAAACTAGGGGAATTGTGAATGGGATATGAAAACTATCAAAAATTTTATTCGGAACCATGCACGAGGACGATTCAAAGAAAATTGACGAGGCTATACGCACACTCCAAAATAATCAAGAAAGTTTACATCAGGTAGTCTCAGATCAAACGTCTATTATGTCTAAAACAGTAGAAACTTTAAACAAATTTGAAAACTCCCCATGAACTTAAACTTCCAGTAAAGACGTCAATAGAAAACCTTCCATTAATCGCTCGAATTTCTAAGGTGGAACCGTTATACACCACCCAATTTTTAGTGTTTAATATAGAAATTCGCTAATAAGCTACAAGTTCAAACTCTATAAGTTGACCAGCATACCCGCACTTTATAGAGATAATCTTTACTACTTTGTTAAAACAGATTCAGAATATATGGCAGTTAACGAAAACCTAAAGCAATACATTTTCCTAAAGCAGAAGGAAATGGATCAATGTCAAAATGCAATCGAGAACTTATTCATATGTACTCAGAACTACCTCACGTACAATCAGAATACGAATAATTGCGTAATAAGTCTATACTTGGGATACAACCTTACAAAGAATTGTGAAGTTAGAATTTTTAAAGTAAATCATGAAATATGGCATTCGTTAAATAAAGGTAATACTTGGTTATATGTAACCACAAGTTTAAGCGATTTGAGAGTAAATTGTAACAATGACGGATATTCTATCCAAATTGCACAAACTGGTATCCTAGAATTAAATAATGGTTGAAAAGCATCAACCAAGCAAATAAATATAGAAGCTACTAATGTAATTAAGACAACAAATGCTGTTATACAATTTTTCAATAACATAATCGTAGATAATATTACCGAAATTAATGAAACTTATGAAGAGAATATTTTTAAAAATTTTAAACAGACCCAATTTGAGGGATACAATTTGGATAAAATGAGTATAAGTTTAAATCATTTAAAAGATAGATTAAAATCGTATAAAAATAATTCTGATCCTCAGCTTAAGACCTCATTAACTGTTACCACTGTTTTCCTATCAGTAGTAATCATGGCCTACGTAGCATACTGCTAATATAAAAAATACCTAAAATGTAAAATTAAAATACAGAGTAGTAATAATATTAGTAGTGATAATAATTGATATAAATAAAATATGTAAACACGTGCATAGAGGGAACAAAAACAACATTTTTTAAAAAAAAAAATATTTTTATTATAATTGAAAAAAAAAATAATCAAATCTAAAATTTATTTATACACAATCAAACAAATTATTATTTTTCACTTTTGTAAGGGGGGAGGAGTGTTATGACGCAAACTAAAGACCTTGTACAGCACGTTAACAGCCATGTGATATGCGATCACATTTCTTTTACATATTTCCAAAATAACCCCTCGTCATCTCAATCGTTTATTTAAGTGGATAACGTCCCCAAAATTTTTGTTAAGTAAACAGATTATACTAACGTAGAGTCAAAAATATTATTTTATTGCTTCAACATGCAAACATTTTCTTTGCCTTATCGCGTTGTGTCCAATTTCACTTTCCCTTTTTCTGATGATTATGCGGTTTTATGCTTGCTGTACCGAGGCTTGGGGTTGAGTCTACATAATCGGAGTACACTTCAATCCACCGAACAGGAAAGAAGTTGACGGCACTTTACGCGTGTATTTGCAAGGTTTCCAAACCTAAAATTATGATCGTCATTGTAAATTTATAACGTATTTTAATAAAATAATAAAATAGTTTTTCATAATCAAACCCAAACAAAAAGGTGTTTTCTTTCTAATTTACCAGTGTAAATACGAGAAGTGTGCCCCCGCTCGCTGCGGTAATTGGGCGAGTGTAACAAGGTACCCAGGTACCCATATCTAAGAACATAATACCCTACAGAATTTCATAGTAATAAATATTTTAACTAATCTTTATGGTTAGAAGATAATTCTATACCCAAATAAATGTACACATTTAACTTTTAATGACTGTGAGAGCTAGTCTCGGACGTGGGAGGGAGTGCCGGTTTATAACAGACAACTCAGTTTTTAAATTCAAATATAACATTTTATTCAAAAATTCAGTTTCACTTAACCTAATATCACAACTTAGTTCAATATAATAAAATTAACCTACAAACTAGTACACAATTCAATATAAAATTCAATAAAAAAAGCTTCAAACGAAATAAAAAATAAACAAATTAGAAATTCTCTCTTGGCGTTACCCTAGCAACGATTGATGCGACTTCTGAATGTACCTCAGACAGCTTATTGACATTTTACAAAAATGTAAATATTCTGGAGGTACGTATACTTGGTGCATTTTAATATTATTTATGTAATTTTTTTTATTTATTTGCTCTTTTGATTGTTTTTAGATAAAATACGAGCCATGATGGAGGAAATTCAGCCTGTAATTAGATGTAATGACATTTGTCGCAGCATTTACGTTTATTGGCAACAATTTTTTGTGGTTGTGGAACTGCCATAGATAATTAGGCTTTAGATAAGTACGTATTTGTTTGTAACTTTTTAAGATTTAAATACTTTGTGGATTCCTTTTCTTTCTTTTCTAGGAATTAATAGTTCATCGAAGGATTTGAAATACGTCTGTGGTCTGACCAATGACTTTTATTATTAATTTTATCCCCATATATATCCTCATATGGAGTTTATTCTTTAAGATATGAGTCTCATGTTGTTATTTCTTCTGAATGTTCAGCTCAAGCAGGTTTAGTGCAAATTACAGACCATTAACATCCTGGAAAGAGACATAGCATGATCCTAAGACAACTCATAAGAGCATATAGGCACTTTCTCATGAAATCCACATATAATGGAAAATTTATCGCGGTCTTTAGATGCTTGCATCTCCGCTAGAAAATACTTTTTATTTTTTTAAACATTGCTATAAATGTCAGGTTCCACGACAGTAAATGCTTCGTCCTCTGTATGGATAAGGTTGTTCATCGACTGTCAAAAACTTCATTGGTTTGTATAGCTCTGATCAATTGGCATTCAACATTGTCCACATGTCACGGATAGTTGCTGCTTTATCTTCTTTGATACGATTTCCGCGAGTATTTACAACGTCAACCCGAATAAATCTTATTATGCTCCAAAATCCATTGAAGTCCATCGCAGCTCGATATAGTGAATAAGAAGTTGTAGAATTCTTTAAGTTTCTGATTTTTACTAGTCAATTGCTTCTTCGCAGGATTTTTGTCATTGTAGGTATATTTTATATTACGTATTTGCGTTCTTGTTAGTATGACGTATAATTATATCGACCATTTCAGCAGTGAAGACTCTTTTGAATATTTCAATGATCGGTAAAGTCTCTGCACTTCTATGTAGTCCAGATCTTTGCCGAAGTATATTTTGAGCAGGAGTTTGATGATGGCTGTAAACATTGTTTTCGACAGTGATGGTTTATTACTAGCTGCAGCGCTTTCCATCATAATCTTCATATAACTCAGCTTCAGTGTTACGATCTTCAACTAAACATACCTACAAGTGATATTATATTTTCAACTACTTTTGATTATTAAAGTCATAATAATGGGTAAAAAGTAATGGTATTTACCAGATTCTTCCGATACTTCTGAACATTCGTTTCTGGGTGTATAATTCTCATCGTCCCTATCTGAAGCATAATTTTCCGCAACACAATCTCCTCCCAATAGCTCTCTCAAATATCGTTCCCTCTCTTCCCTCGTCAATCTGTTCAATTATCTATTTTATTATTAATTATAAAAAATTAAGTGATAAAAATAGCTGCAACATTTATATGAAAATTTTAACATACCTTGAAAATTCAGCTGCTGATAAATTTTCCACTATTGTGAACTATTTCGCTATTACAAGTAAATCAGTTGGGAAATTTCAAACATTAAACACTAAAAGACTTGTGTAAAATTGACCATAATGACAGGCAGCTGCACCAGTATAATTCTTCCCACTATGACGTCGACATAAAAGAATTTTTGTTTTATTTAATAAATATTTTGTTTAGCTGTTTCTCCAGACGACGGCAGAAACAGTTCCCGGCCGACAAAATTGCCTATATTTCCGTGCCGGTATAGTTGCCGTCATGAGTGTAATCGGATGATTCGTGTCTAATTTATACTTATACGTCTTGGGTGCAAAATGCCTGAGGGTACCGGGGTACTCCGGCCTTAATAACAACTGGGTATTGACACAAAGTTAAGTCAACTGTCTTATGATAGAGCTAAATCTAATCTATTAAAAGAAAATTGGTCTATAAATGATCAATTTAATAGCAAAGTACGGGACTGGGGCAAATCTTTCGTATTTTGAAATATTTGTATTTAGTTTTAAGTGTCTAATTATCAGCCGATCTTTAGCCTTCTCTTTCTTCATTAGGGTAATTTCAACTCACCTCAAAATCCAAAATTTAAAATCATCCCGCTTGAGCCTTTTATTCAACTCCCTTACATATCTTGTAGAATATGAGAAGACCAAAAGTTCTTCCCTTTCTCCATTCAGTGAAATGGTATTTGCAAATATAGCATCTACGTCTACGTGTCGGTGAGACTTGAACATAGGCTAATAAAATCATAGAAAACTGTTGAACATTACCTAGATTATGGAATTTTCTACAGGTTGAGATTTACCGGACGGAATTGTTGGCTACTAACTAGTGATAGCTCCTACGGGGAGTGTGTGCTCGGCAATAGTACTTCGATATATAGGTTAAGTTAATTAAGTAAATTTTAATTTGAATCTTTATTTTATTCGATTTTGTTTTTCTTCTTTGTCTCATTTTCCTGTTTTCTGATAAATTTCATTCTGTACCTACATCTTAATATATAAAATTCAGTGTCACGATGTTTGTACACGCTAATCTCCGAAGCCGCCCAACCGATTCCAATGGAATTTTGAGAATGTGTTGGTTGACTCCAGCTTGAAATATAGGACAGGGTTAGTCACGATATATGGCGCTGTTGTTGAGATCTAAAAAACTGCCTGAGAACGCATCGACCTGGAAAGCTGAAATTTTGTACACGGCGTTTCAATAAAATTTACAAATACAATTTCAAAAATGGACTACAGCGGGCAACTCCTTCGTAGGGTTGCCATACAAATATTTCGTTTTTTAGTATATTTAAACACTGCCTGACAACGAGTGCACGTAGAGGGCTGAAATTTGGTACGTAGTGTTTTCATAGCAATGGTGAATACAATTTAAAAAATTGACTAAATCGAGCAACCCCTTCTTGTTGTTGCATACAAAATATTGGGTTTTCACTATATATTTGGAAAATGTCTGAGAACGCGTCGACGTGGAGAGCTCAAAAGCATGAAAACAGGTCCACGTGCAGAATTAAAATTTGGTACTTCGTGTTTTCAAAGTAATAGTGCATAAAATTACAAAAATGGCCTGAACCGGGGAACATTTTCTTGATGTTGCCATACAAAACTTTGGTTTTTCACTAGATATTTGGAAACTGTCCGAGAACGCATCGACGTGGAGAGCTCAAATTTTGTACACGGCGTTTTCATGAGAACTGCAAATACAAGTACAAAAATGGACCAAATCGACCCACCGCTTTTTGTTGTTACAATATAAAAATTTAGGTTCTCACTATATATTTGGACACTGCCTCATGCGTCTTCGTAGAGAGCTGACATTTGGTACACGAGATTTTCTTAAGAAAAATTTAAATTAGGCAACTCCTTCGTAGGGTTGCCATCCAAAAAATTTGCTACGTGGTGTTTTCATAGAAATGGTAAATAAAATTTCAAAAATGAACTAAATTGGGTTACCCCTTCTTAGTGACGCCATACACAACTTTGGTTTTTCACTATGGACTTGGTAGTTGCCTAAGAAGGCTTCGAGGTGGAGGGCTCATATTTTGTACACGGAGTTTTCATAAAAATTTCAAATACAGTTCAAAAATGGGACGAATCGGGCAACTCCTTCGTATGGCTGTCATTCCAAAATTTTGTGTTTTATTATATATTTGGGCACTGGCTGAGAACGCGTCGCCGTAGAGAGCTACACTCTCTCACACAAATGAATGTATGCATGTACATCACGCGCATACAAACACAAACTGAGACACACACAACATACACAAGGTGAAACTCTAGAGTACGGATTCGAGCGATCGAGTCAAACAATAGCTTAGATATTACTTATCCTTAACAAACCCAACCCCATCCCCACCCATCTAGATATCTATATTATCACCGGGCAACGCCGACGGGCCCCCCTTTTAGTTTATATTTCAGTAATGTACAATTGAATATGTATCTAAAAGATTGCAAATCTTGTAGTACAAACCAATTACGTAAATAAATATATATATTATATATATATATATATATTATATATATATATATATATTATATATATATTATCCAACACGCCCGTGAATGTAATTTTTCGCAGTGAATTTTGGAAAGCACCTGGATGTGGAAGTCATGCTGAATAGTACCAAAATAAACAATTTTGTCAAATCATATAAAAGCGCCCGATTTCCAAGATATCTCAACCGTAACTAATGCTAAAAAAAAACAACTCTTACGAAAAAACCATTCCACTGTATAGCTTACATTTAAGGTCTGCGAAACAATACTGTACTACACCTCAGTCACCCTTTCTATTTAAGTACACCTAAAGTAAACAGAATGTTTCGTAATTTCTGGTCTGGACACTAAATGACAATTTTTAAAACAATTTCACCTACAATACAACAAGCCGAGGTCCTTCCACCTTTATAATGTACCAACTTTAGTTCTTACTACATACAAGAATGGCATCATGAAGCCAATTATATAGGAAAAGGTAAAACAATAGCAGGAAGCAACAAAGAAGCAACTCCATGCTTAGCTCAGGAAAGTGACGAAATTTATGAAGACCTCCTGGAAATTCTCCTAAGGAGAATACAGAAGAGAGTTTTGCATTATATAACACTGAAAACGAAGTCTTAATAGTTCCTTTATATGAAGGTTGTTGACGATTGGATTATGTATAGCTGCAGAAATGAGTAAAAAGCATGTTTCAGGAAACAAAATTACCATAAGTACAAGATCCCCCTTAAGAAGAGTTTGAGGAATGTAATATACCAGCGCATCATAGGAGATATTCGATAATATTGCTTAATAGTTTCAGTAATGCCAGTTTTTTTTTTGTTTTTTTTTTAAGACAAAGACAAATTGTTATTTACTTAATTTGTATACAGAAATATAAGACAGAGAATTTTTGCCGCGCTTTAAAGTGACAGTATGTCTTCACACCGTCTATAGGTTTAACTACAATAGCCGTAAAGACGTTACTGATTTCAAGAATACTGAGGTTTATGTACGAAAATTTGAAAGCATTAATTGTGATGATTATAACCTTTACGGAATGTGATATGAAAGTGTAATAAAAATAACCGGCCAAGTGCGAGTAGGACTGAAAATTTCAACTGTCTACCTATTACGGTTCATGAGATATAAGTTGGTGACGGACGGACGGACAGCGAAGTCTTAGTAATAGGGTTCCTGTTTTTACCCTTTGGGTACGGAACCCTAAAAAGGAAAATTTTCGTAATTAAACCTAAGTATCCTTGAAATCCGTTAGGTCTTTACACCTGTTCAGCCATATAACAGTTTTCTTGAAATCAACTGGTATTATTATACCATAGATGCAGCAGGGCTTTTTAAAAAAAGAAAAA
>OZ005740.1:62683340-62782483 GCA_963930735.1 Dioctria linearis
TATTGTTGTTCTGCGAAAAAAATAAAACTTTAATACATAACCAAATTCAATTCATCATCAAATGAGCCAGCTGCACGGTACGGTAACATTCTCTCTTTTTTCCCATCTGTCCGGCTGTGATCAGTGCAAGTGTATTATTACTTATCACTGGTCACCAATACGGATGTTCGCAGCTGTGGTCATTGAACTGCACGGGCTGATGGTACCTAATGAAAACAGCAAGTAGGCATAACTTCTATTGTTGTAGTTTTTTTAGCTCGCTGTGTCGTTGACTAGTGCTTGCGGCACCCATATACTTATTTGTGTTATTGTGTCTCGCTCCTTTTTTGCGTTTGTGTTTTTGCTTTGAGTATGATAAATTTTATTTTAGACTTCTGCAACATTCGCGGATTGAGAGCTAATCTGTTTCTGAGACCGAGGTCATTTTTGATGCTGAAATTAGTCAGTATCACGTCAGTGGTTATAGCTTAATGCCTCTTTTTTCTCCACATTGGGGATCGCTTTATATATACGAAATGATGTGGTCTTAACCGTCTTTAGAGATATTCCTTCTGCCAATCCAGAGTTTATTTACATATGGATTAGGTTTAAACTTCAGAGGAACATTATCTACTACTGTTTTCTTTATCGCAGTCCAAATATGTTTGATGACGACACGGTATCCGTATTTGACAATATCTTCAACAATATTGATAATTTGCTTTCTGTTTCCCCCTCTTTCGAAATCGTCCCAGGATGGCAATTTTAACGTCAATAATATACCGTGGCACAGAAATTCTTCGACTATAAGCCCTGAAGGCCGATTTGTTGAAACTTTTCTGTGAATCTTTTAATTTGCAGCAGCTAGTGGATGCTTCGAGGAATGTTGATGAATGCACATATTAGAACTTGGTAGCATTCTAAGTCTTGGCATGCGTAAATACAAATCTCAACAACAGCAAGATCACTCTTGGTTTTACGATAAGTGCAACCAAGCAGTAAAAGCAAAAGAGTCTGTTTTTCACGCCTAGTAATTGCATCTATGTCCAGAATGCAAAAGAAGTCCATTATCCAGAGAGAAATTTTTTTTTTTACCAGAATGTTAGACAAAGAATCTTGGAAAGCCACAAAGGCAGCAAAGATTTCTGATTCCTGGTCAAAAAAATCAGGACAACTTAAGAAGTTCCTCTATACCTTTACTACTTAACAGAGATGAAGTGGTTGCTGACTCCCTGGATAAATCTAAGCAGATCAGCGTCTCCAAAGCCGCAGGTCCTGATGTTTTCTCGCCCATCTTAATTATAAGCTCCAACTCATCCTTGCCTAAGCCTCTGCGCAAACTATTCTACTTGTCATATTCGACAGGAAAATTTCCAACTGCTTCGAAACTATCTAACATTCAGCCTATTCCTAAGAAGGTGGGTAGCTATCCATCAAATTATCGACCAATTTCAATCAGTTCGATTCTTTCAAAGGTTTTTGAATGTGTCAATAAACCGAAATTAATGAAGTGTCTAGAAACAAATCATCTCATCTTGGATCATCAATATGGCTTCCGAGCTAGACGCTTATTTGCTGACATTTCTTACGAACGTTGGAACCGGAGTCTTCACAATTTTGGTGAGTCCAAAATCGTTGCCCTGTACATTTCTAGCATCCACCCCTTTTAACCAAACTTAAAGAACTTGGTTGCTCTCCTCCTCTTCTATTATGGGATGAAAGTTTCTTATCCAGTTGCTAATACGAGTTGTACTAGATGGCATTTCAACTGAATTTCACCATATAAATGCCGATTTACCCCAGACCTCCGTTATCTCTCCACCCCTCTTCTTAATTTTCATTCATGATCTGCTTTTTCTTACTTGCGATCCCATCCATAGTTTCGCTGATGACAGTATCCTTGATTTTGCTTACTCCTTTGATACTTTTGCGGAATCCAGAGGGCATGCTAAGTCTTGCAAAAGAGATTGCGAGATTGGGTCACTGAATAACGATGATGGCAATATCTTCGCTTGGGGCTAAGCGAATCGCGACAAATTCAATACAATAAAACCCAGACAGATTATGGTTTCTCTTTAAAATAAGATCATAATTTTCTCCACTCCCGTTTCATTTGGTGGAGCACTGATTTACTATACACCATCTTTATGCATTCTTGGCATTAATATTTCCAGCAAGCTAAGCTGGACAGGTGACATCTTCTCTGTTGTCAAAGAAACATCGAAATGCCTTGGATTTTTGAAAAGTTGTAAGAATGATTTTAGCGCATAGAATCTAGCGCTCCTCTAAAAGCGTCAGAAAGCGACTGCGCACATCTTTTACCCTTCAAATTACTTTCGGCCGTAAAGTAAAATTCCGTGATGCTTTTTTATCCCCAACTGGACGAATATGGAACAGTCTACCATCTTCTGTATTTCCTCCGGAACGCAATCAGCGAAGGTTTAAGAGCGACATTCATCAGCACCTCCGCAATCTTCTCATTTCCACTAATCAATTTCCTGCCTCCTTCCTGCGATGCTGTGCTTTGCACCACAGGGTATCCCCTGAGCTTGGCTTAATAAAAAATAAATAATGAAATTAATATTAAAACAAGTGAAAAAGCTAGAATTGGTCTAAGACCAATTCTTATGATACCCAAATGAATGCCCGTATGAAATTTCGTATGGGTACCCATTTGAGCAATTTTGATTTTTGCAGTGGTTTTTCGCATATATTTCTAGAACGGTTCGTCGGACAGAAAAATGATCATAACCAATTTTATAGGATTTCATATTCTGAAGAAGTTTTTAGTACAATAAAAATGTCTTGGACTGATCGTTTTCACAGTATACATAAAAAACCTAATTTTGTATATGGCAACACCAAGAATGGGTTGCCCGATTTAGTCCATTTTTGAAATTTTATTTGCTAGTACAAATAAAACACCATGTACCAAATTTCAGATCTCTACGGCGACTTGTCCTCAGGCAGTGTTCAAATAACGGAAAACGAAATTTTTGTATGGCAACCCAACGAAGGATTTGCCCGATTTGTCTCATTTTCAAACTTAATTTTACTTTTTTTTTTAAAGTCCGTGTACAAAATTTCAGCTCTCTAAGTGTACGCGTTCTCGAGTTTATCGTGCGCACGGACGGACGGACAGACGGACGGACGGACGGACGGACATGCAAAAATCAAAATAACTTTTAATAATATGCGTGGGTGTCCAATCCATTTTGCTCTACCATCATTATTTCGAGGTGTTACAAACGGAATGGCAAACTTACTATACCCCTTTAGATTTCATCTAGGGTATAATAAAATTATAAAAAAAAAGTTCCGAAAAGTTCTTGAAAATATAAAATCCTATGAAATTTGTTTAATTCATTTTTGCTGTTCGACGGCCCGTTCCAGAAATATAGGCGAAAGGCTACTTCAACAGTCAAACTTGTACAACATACGAAATAGCGTACGGGTATTCATCTAGGGTAGCACAAGAATTTGCTTTATACCAATTCTAGCCATTTCCCATGTTATTTCTTTCGATCGGTGTGGATATGTTTGCATTGAATCCGAGTTTAAATAAACCAAGTATTCTTTATATGTAGCCTTGGCTAATTGATTAGTGCAAGGTTGATCACATTGGATTTTCAAGACTTCGTTAAAGTTGTGATCGTTTTTGAATCATACTTTTGTTATTCTTAATAAACTCCACTCTCACACGCAATACATTTATTCGGTCTTGTACAGAAGATTACAAAATCTTATGACGTACAATTAGGTGGAAAAAACATTAGTAAACTGATTAACTGAACGAACTTTAATTACACTATATATCAATTCACATAGTGGCCTGCGTTTGTAAACCAATCCACTAGTCATTTCCAATAACTGACATTTGTTCAGTTGCGTTTACAATCCAAAATTTGCTGTAAGCTGAAATTCCAAATGGTGGTAGGTAGTGTAGCGATTGAACGATATCGTTTGGTAATCATTCACTTTTAATACTTGGATATCAATGTTAATTTAGACAAATCCAACACAATTCAATTCCTTTTATGAACTCAAAAATTATACTATCTAATTGACTATCTTACTCAAATATTGAATGAAACTTTAACTTATTAAACAGATTCACTTGCATTTTCTAATGTATTCTGAATCTAATTTCACAATTTTTTAATTCATTCTCTTCATAATTAAAAACTATGTTGTATAAAAAAAAAATCATCAATTACTGCACAATTAATTATTTCATTTAAATAATTCACTCTATTAAAATTTTACTGTTTGAGCGTGATTTGCAAAAAATACATATAGGCATGTTTTCACAAAATGTCAAAAACAATAAAATTACAATTCAATGTATTTATGCAACAAAATTTCTGAAAAGGAATGCATTTTTATTAGTAATTGTTAAAATGTGATGCCTTGTGCTTCGCTGAGAACTAGACTGACAGCTGACGTCCCTGAAAACAAGAAAATCTGAAATGCTCAATTTTCTGAACTTTACCCAATTTCGCTGTTCCTCTTATAGAATCGAAATTGTTTACGTTCATAAATTAAAGCTTTGTTGTTGACTACTCAGTAGTCACCTGTAATGAAACAATGAGTTGACTTTCGAATGTTTCCGCACTAGTGTAACTTCCTATAAGTTACTGCTAGTGTAAACGTCCTTTGTGAAATAGCAACTCAAACACACTGAATCTGCAGCGTGTGGATTATAACAATGAGATTTTAATAATCCACCCAAAAACTGCCACGTCTGGGTGATGCGTGTAGCTTCCAATAAGCCCTCACGATACCAATGCCTACTGTCTCGTGTCAAACAACGTAGAAACCTAAAATGAAAAGGATGGCCGAGCACAATCACACTTAGATGGCGGTAGTGTAGCGGTAAATGAAAGAATCATCCGGTTATTCATTCATTTAGATTTATTGAGCAAAAAATTCAATATATTATTAAAATTAGACTGGTAAAAATTAACTTCATAAAAACTAACCTAATTGCAATTCAATTTAAATATTATAGATTTTTTTTTAATTCTACTCAAATTTCTTAACTAGAATTATATTACTATTTAAAATTCCTTTCTATGTTTTGTAACTTAATTAATGCTGAAATTAAAAATTATTATTAACTGTCAATCGTGAATCAATTCTCATGTGGTGTAAAGGTGACCCGTGTGGGCACAGTTTTATACCTTGATGAATTGATTAATTGACGAAAATTTATAAACAAACAATTGAAAATTCAGGAAAATTCGATTCAATAAATTTTTAGTATTTGGTGATGTTATTTTGTGTAATATGTCCAATACAAATTGGCATGCAATCTTACACTTTAATACCCCGTCACCTAACCAAAGATTTATATGAAACCAATAAAAAATACCTTTAATTCACTGTAAACTGTCAAAACCACGTCGAGATTGACTACCTCCCGAATTCCACTGGAAAACAAAATTCTTTCCAAAAAAAAAAAACAAAAAGAAAGGAAATAAACTAAAAATTAACAAAAACTTCTTAATTTTGAAGAATGAAAGAAAATAAATGATGATACCAAAAAAAAACTCTTAGTGAAATTACTAATAAACGATAACAACAAAACCGAAGAAAACTATAAGTCCAAAATGTCACTAGGCACTGATGAAAAAAAAAATTGCAAGTTGAGGATACTATGTCTGATTTAGCATGTCTATTCTCTTGACAATTTGTTGAAAATAGAAGACAGAATGAACAAATGGCCTCCTTTTTATAGAAAAATTCGTTCCATTTTCGCTGTCTATAAAGTGAAATGTTCGAAATTTTCACTGAAAATGACAAAAAGTTGAATTTGTCTTGTTGTCAATCGATAGCAAATTTAACGATCTAAATTTTGATACCATTGTCGTAAAAATTGATTGTCAATTTGATGATTTTAATCAATTTTTGTAATTTTTGGAACATTTGCTATAAAAATGTCGATTCGTTACGTTTCATTTCTATGTAGTAGATTTGTCTGTCATTGTAATAATTTTTTGTCTTCTTCCAACTGTGAGTCTCTTTCGCACTCATTGTGGGAAATATATAACTAAAAAATCGCGAATATCGGCGTTTCCCGAGGAAAATATCGCGAAACGAACGCGACCATTGAAATCACGGTTCGATTTTACGTGATTTTGATACGTCAAACGTCGCGGTAGTATGGAGTTCTCGTTGTTTTGACACTTTGACACTTATTTGCCCACAAATATTGACCATAATTCTTATAATTATGTAATTTGTCGTTTGAATTAATGTTTTATGTTGACTATTTAATGGGGGAACATGAATTCATTCATGTTTTTTCATTTATCCAAATTTCCATGGCGTTGTTGTTGTACATATGTACATACAACATTGCTTTTAGTTCATGTCAATGACCTTAGTATGATTATTATAATAAAATTCTTGATTTATTTTGTTTTTTAATCCATTTCTTTATTTCGTTTCAGATTTTCGCTGGAGTTTTTTGCACCTGTGCAGTCTCTGAGTGCAGGTAATATTTTTATATATCGTAATTGGAAAATTTGACTATTTTTTTTCCTTTTTTTGTTTCAGGTTCGCTGAACATTCTCCCTCCCGTTGAACGGTCCTGTTCAACAACCTCTTTTTATTTTCTGGATGCCTCGTTTGCGGTAGTGGTGGAGGTTGAGTGATCCATTGGTAAGAACACGTAACACTACCTGATAACGATCTGGTAGGTTTAGTGTCTTCTCCTTATTTCGCCTCGTCTGGATCTCTTCGAAGTTTATGCGTTTGATGACCTCGCTTGGGAGAAAGATGCTTATTCCTTCACGGGTAATAAACTTCTGCAATGAGTTCTCCAACCTCATTTCAGCTTCTTTTATTGTCGTTGTGGTTAAAAGGCGTTCCAGGTTGTCAACTTGGACCCTATTGGCGATGATCTTTTCTGTCACCGTCGGATTTGTTTGTGGCGTATCCACTAGTAGCAAATCATGGGCGTTGGATGTTGATGCCTCTGCTTTAGCTGCTGCTGATGTACCAGCCTTTGATGTGGATGATTTTGTTGTGGAGGATCCTGATGCAGATGCCTGCTCTGCATCTGGCTCCGTCGTCTGATCCACCAACCTTGACCATAGCTCCTCGAATTCGCTGGTGTCAAATGGTGCATCAATGGGGTCATCTGGCAGCAGGAAATTCATGTTGATATCGTCATAGATATCCAGGATATCCTCGTCTATGTCGTACTTTTTTGACATCTGTAAAATAAAATAATAAGTAATTTGTCTAATCAAATGGGACATTCACAAACAGATAACAAATGTGACGACACATATTCATTATTGTTTTCTAATTGGTACACGACACACTTTGTTAATAGGTCTTGTGAAGATACTTCTCTGGGTTTTTAATTGCACCACTCGGACTAGACCATCGGATCCGGGGTAAATCTCATTAATGATCCCTAATGGCCACAGTGTTGGTGGTGTATTTTCACATCGCAGTAACACGATATCTCCCTTTTGTAGATTAGGTTGTTGAGTGAACCACTAAGGTCTATTCTGCAATTGGTTTAAATAATCCTTAGACCAATGGTTCCAGAATTGTTGCACCATCTGCTGGACGTGCTTCCATCTGGTTGCATATGAAGTGTTTTGGCTAGTATACTCGAGCTCTGGAAGTGCATTGAACGATTGTCCAATTAGGAAGTGTCCTGGAGTTAAGATAAACGTGTCATTCGGGTCATCTCTCAGATGACATAGTGGCCTTGAATTTAGGCAGGCCTCAACTTGAATTAACAGCGTAGCATACTCTTCAAATGTGAGGTTTGAGTTTCCAATGGATCTACGTAGATGGTTGTTTAATAGATTTGACACCCGACTCCCATAATCCTCCAAAATGCGGAGCTGCTGGTGGATTCATATGCCATGTAATGAATTTTGAAGATAAAAATTCAGCAGCCATTGGAGTTGCTTGTTTAAATTCCTTGCTGTAACTCTTTCTCCAGTATTGCCTTTCCTCCTACAAAGTTTGTGCCGCAGTCTGAATAGAGGTCAGTGCACAGACCTCTTCTGCCTATGAACCGTTTCAAGGGTGCAATGAAGCCTTCTGCAGTTAAACTAGAGACTAATTCAATGTGCACTGCCTTGGTTGCCATACATACAAAAATACAGAAGTAGGCCTTTTGTAGCTTTGCATTTCTGTGACTTGCTGTCTTGATGGTTATTGGTCCAGCGTAATCTATTCCAACTTTAGCAAAGGGTTTTGTTATGTTTACTCTTGCTGCAGGTAGATTACCCATCAGTTGCGTTTCTGTTGCTTGGCGTTGTCTAAAACATGTAATGCACTTATGTATTCTAGTTGAAATACAACGCCTTCCATCTAAGATCCAGACTGAGTTTCTGCTTGTATTCAGAACTAAAGATGTGCCACCATGTAGTGTTTCCAAATGGACCTTGTCAATGAAGATTGACGTTACATGGTGATCATGAGGTAAGATTACTGGGTGTCTTCTATTATAAGATAGTAACGCGTTATCCAATCGTCCTCCTACTCGTATCAATCTATTGTTATCAAGCATTGGATTCAACCGTAACAGTTTGCTACACTTAGCTACAGTACCCTTCTGCAGCAGTGCCTGATACTCGTCTGAGAATGTTGACAGCTGCACTAATTTGAATACAGTTTCTTGTGCATGTAGGCACTCCTCACTGGTTAATATTGTAATCCTTTTGTTATCAGGATTTTTACAATTGTGTACGAATCGCTGCAGCCTTGCAATAATACGAATTAATCGTGTGAAAGAAGAGTATCTTTCCAGAATGTCAGTTTCACAATTTATTAAAAAATTAGTGACAGTTGGTGCTCTTTGCTCAAGGATAGTTGCTTCCTTGATTTCGTTCTTGATTGGCCAACTATCTTGTGATTGTGTTAGCCATGAGGGTCCATGCCACCAAAAGTCATTGTTCAAGAGCTTAGGGACTGCGATGCCACGCGACGCCAAATCAGCTGGATTCTGACTCGATGGAATGTGCCGCCAATGTTCGAATTTTAGATTATCCTGAATTTCTACGATCCGATTGGCTTCATAGATTTTCCACTTGGAAGGATGCTCCTTGATACATTGTAGTACTATTTTGGAATCTGTCCAAGCAACTACGGGAATGTCTTCCAAGTGAATGCCTTGTACAATGGTCTTCAGTAATCTCACGAGGAGTAAGGCACCGTTCAATTCAAGACGTGGTATTGTCATTGGTTTAATCGGTGCTACCTTTGTCTTTGACGTTAGCAAATGTGTAACAACTGTACCATCATCTTGTTCTACTCTTAAATAGATTGCTGCAGCGTATGCCTTAAATGACGCATCGCAAAATCCATGTATTTGCATGCGTACCTCCTTTGAGTAGTTAATCCATCTTGGGATTCGTAATTGTTCCAACAGTTTTAGATTGTCAGCAAAGTTTTTCCAGGTGTGGCTAACGGTGTCTGACACTGGATCATCCCATGATGAGCCCGTAATCCATAAACCTTGCATGAGCAGTTTAGCTTCTATGATTATCGGAGATAACCAACCGAGAGGATCATATAAGGATGCAATCCCTGATAAAATGATTCGTTTTGTGAACACTGCATGATGCGACAGTGGCTTAATTGTAAACGTGAAGAAATCATCCTTTGGGAACCATTTGATCCCTAATGTTTTGATTGAGTCATTCTCTGCGAACGTTAATGAGTTTTTCAGTTCGACATGATCTTCTGGTAGATCTTGTAACAATCTGCTATCGTTGCTGGTACATTTTCTTAAATTGAATCCAGCGGACTTCATCATTTGGATGAGCTGATGCTATAATTCCTTTGCGTCCTTTAAATTGTCGGCTCCAGACAGAAGATCGTATACATAGAAGTTGTTGAATACTGCATTTGCTGCAAGCGGCCAGTTATGATTTTCATCCCTTGCCAATTGTTGAAGTGTCCTTATCGCCAAATATGGAGCTGAAGTTGTCCCAAAGGTTACTGTCTTCAGTTGGTAATCTTGGAGTATACCCTTTGTTGGATGCCGCCATACTATCCTCTGAAAATTTCTATGATCCGGATGTATTTCAATCATGCGGTACATTTTCTCTATGTCTGCATTTATGACAGTTCTATATTTCCTCCAATTCAACAATGTCGTGAATAATGTTGGCTGAAGTGTTGGTCCCTTTAACAAATGTTGATTGAGAGACTCTCCATTTGTCGTCTTCGCTGATGCGTCAAACACCACACGTAGTTTCGTCGTTGAACTGTCCTTGAACACAGCATGATGAGGAATGTAGTAATGGTTTTCGCATTCCTGAGGCGGGCCTACTTCTTCCATATGGCCTAAATCGATATACTCGGCCAGACATTTTTCATACTCCATTTTAAACTCCTTGTTTTTCGCAAATTGTTTTTGCAAACTTTCTAAACGTCTGATCGCTTGTTGTCTGGAATTACCCAACGCTGGCTTGATGTTATTCACAAATGGTAGCTTCACTCGATATTTTCCTGAGTCTAGACGACTGCAGGAATCGTGAAATATCCCTTCACACATTGTTTCGTCTTGTGAGGGAACAGGTTGTGTGGAAACTTCTTCGGTTTCCCAAAACTGTCTAAGTTGCTTTTCCAAAGCATCTGTGTGTGTCATGAAAGCCTTTACTGTGCTCTCATTTGTTGCATTTTCAGCTGATCCTAATAGCATCCAACCGAAGATTGTCTTCAGAGCTGTTGGTGTGTTAGGTGGACCCTGTACAATCCATTCTTGTATTATCTTCGCATAAACCTTGGCGCCTAGTAGTGCATCTGTCTTGCCAGGTTTCCAGAATGTAGGATCTACAAAGTCGAGTTGATCTAAATGCTTGTATTTGACTTTAGATATAAATTTTGTTGGTAACGCGTCAGTGATTTTGTCGATTACCAAAAAATCCTCTGAGATTGTTGTCTTATCTTCTCCACAGGACTTCAGTGATAGCTTGGTTATCTTGCTCGAGTTACCTGTTAAACTTTTGTTTAACCCTATTACAGTCACTAGTGTTGGACTGCAAATAGCCTGCAATTTGTGACATGCCGACCTTGTGATAAAAGAGCATTCTGATCCTGAGTCGATAAGACAACGCAATCTTTGTGGCTTTCCGTGCTCACCTTGGGCTTTTACCAAAGCCGTAGATAATAGTGCATAAGATCGTTCTCGGTTCATGTATGTATGAGTTCTCGTTCAATCTCCTGTACCCTTATTAGTACTTGGTTTGACTTGGTCAAGACTGCTATTATCTCTGTGTTGTTGAAGTTGCGTAGGGTTTGAGTTGAAATCAACTTCAACAGATTTGGATTGTAGATTGATCGCCTCCACATTCCTAGGATGTAAATTGTTTGTTTTAACATACTCGTGTATCGATGTATGATGCATCTGTTTGCATTTGAAGCATCGATACCTACTGGAACAATTCCTAAGTGAATGTTTCCTTGATAGACAGTTGTAGCAAAGTCCATTTGTCTTGATGAACTTCTTTCTGCCTTGTAAATCCATATTTTGGAATCTTGTGCAATTCTGAAGTAAATGGTCTCCATTACATGCTGCGCATTTCACTGACTTGATTGTGTGTAATGCTTTTGTTGTAGTTGGTTTTGAGTGACATTTGGCTTGACTTGACTTGGGTGCCAATGTGTCTGAAATTACTTCTAATATTTTCAACCTTGTGTCCAAGAATGTGAATAGTTGTTCATAAGTTGGCAGCTCTTGCGACGCTCCTTGGTTTTCTTCCCACAATCTTAATGTTGCGAAAGGCAGCTTCTGTACTATCAAATACACAAGTAATACATCCCATGACGCAGTATTAACTTGCAAACCCTTCAGTTGCTGTAGACACTCTTGTGTCGTGTCAACTAGTGATTTTAATTCCACAGCTGTTTCTGAAGTTATTTTAGCTTGATTTGTCAAAATCTTAAGCTGATGATTTACGAGAATCTTCTTATTCTCGTACCTTGCCTTCAATTTGTTCCATGCGGGTAGATAATCTTCATTTGTGATGGGAGTGTGACGTAGTAATTTCTCCGCATCACCTAGTAATGAGCCTTTCAAGTAGTACAATTTTTGAACATCCTTCAAGTTTGTGTTGTTGTATACTACGGCCGTGAATAAATCTTGAAATGAGCGCCAGCCGTCATAGTTACCATTATACTTTGGCAACATGATTTTGGTAAGATGTTTTGTTGTTGTTGTTGTTCCACACGAGTTTGTTGTGCTAAAAATAGTGTGGAATCTGCCAACTCTGTTGTGGGATGAATCAAATCGTATAATTCTCCTATATATATGCAATATGTATTTTCCATATTACAGTATGTGTCATCAGTGATATACTCATTGATCAGCTGATCAATTTGCTCATGTTCAGCCCATGTTCGCCTGATCTCGCAGAGTTTTGCTTCGTACAAACCCTTTGAGTGTTTCTCTGTCAATGTTTTTTGTCCATTAGCAATTGTTTTCTTCAGGCGATTCCGTAAAGCTTGTTCGTTATTTAACAAACTTTTGAGTTCTGTCATTTTAAATTAATTAAGAAATCTGAGCAGTAAACAAATATAAATTGATAAGTCAAAACTAATTTTAAATTGACTACGATATAAATGAATTGCAATATGTAATTTTAATCCCTACAAAACTCTAACCTAAATGAATGAGTCGGATGAATCCTGGATGGAACCACCAAATGTTAAAATGTGATGCATTGTGCTTCGCTGAGAACTAGACTGACAGCTGACGTCCTGAAACAAGAAAATCTGAAATGCTCAATTTTCTGAACTTTACCCAATTTCCCTGTTCCTCTTATAGAATCGAAATTGTGTACGTTCATAAATTAAAGCTTTGTTGTTGACTACTCAGTAGTCACCTGTAATGAAACAATGAGTTGACTTTCGAATGTTTCCGCACTAGTGTAACTTCCTATAAGTTACTGCTAGTGTAAACGTCCTTTGTGAAATAGCAACTCAAACACACTGAATCTGCAGCGTGTGGATTATAACAATGAGATTTTAATAATCCACCCAAAAACTGCCACGTCTGGGTGATGCGTGTAGCTTCCAATAAGCTCTCACGATACCAATGCCTACTGTCTCGAGTCAAACAACGTAGAAACCTAAAATGAAAAGTATGGCCGAGCACAATCACACTTAGATGGCGGTAGTGTAGCGGTAAATGAAAGAATCATCCGGTTATTCATTCATTTAGATTTATTGAGCAAAAAATTCAATATATTATTAAAATTAGACTGGTAAAATTAACTTCATAAAAACTAACCTAATTGCAATTCAATTTAACTATTATAGATTTTTTTTTAATTCTACTCAAATTTCTTAACTAGAATTATATTACTATTTAAAATTCCTTTCTATGTTTTGTAACTTAATTAATGCTGAAATTAAAAATTATTATTAACTGTCAATCGTGAATCATTTCTCATGTGGTGTAAAGGTGACCCGTGTGGGCACAGTTTTATACCTTGATGAATTGATTAATTGACGAAAATTTATAAACAAACAATTGAAAATTCAGGAAAATTCGATTCAATAAATTTTTAGTATTTGGTGATGTTATTTTGTGTAATATGTCCAATACAAATTGGCATGCAATCTTACACTTTAATACCCGTCACCTAACCAAAGATTTATATGAAATCAATAAAAAATACCTTTAATTCACTGTAAACTGTCAAAACCACGTCGAGATTGACTACCTCCCGAATTCCTCTGGAAAACAAAATTCTTTCCAAAAAAAAAACAAAAGAAAGGAAAATAAACTAAAAATTAACAAAACTTCTTTAATTTGAAGAATGAGAGAAAAATAAATGATGATACCAAAAAAAAACTCTTAAGTGAAATTACTAATAAACGATAACAACAAAACCGAAGAAAAACTATAAGTCCAAAATGTCACTAGGCACTGATGAAAAAAAAAAATTGCAAGTTGAGGATACTATGTCTGATTTAGCATGTGTATTCTCTTTGACAATTTGTTGAAAATAGAAGACAGAATGAACAAATGGCCTCCTTTTTATAGAAAAATTCGTTCCATTTTCGCTGTCTATAAAGTGAAATGTTCGAAATTTTCACTGAAAATGACAAAAAGTTTAATTTTTCTTGTTGTCAATCGATAGCAAATTAACGATCTAAATTTTGATACCTTTGTCGTAAAAATTGATTGTCAATTTGATGATTTTAATCAATTTTTGTAATTTTTGGAACATTTGCTATAAAAATGTCGATTCGTTACGTTTCATTTCTATGTAGTAGATTTTTCTGTCATTTGTAATAATTTTTTTGTCTTCTTCCAACTGTGAGTCTCTTTCGCACTCATTGTGGGAAATATATATCACGTTTCCCGTGGAAAATATTGCGAAACGAACGCGACCTTTGAAATTACGGTTCGATTTTACGTGATTTTGATACGTCAAACGTCGCGGTAGTATGGAGTTCTCGTTGTTTTGACACTTTCGCGCGCGAGTGTCAAGTGTATTTTAATGTGTTTTTTAAGTGATTTTTAGTGTTTTTTCAGGTACCTTTCTTCACTGAGGATATTCTTTACAACAGGTAATTATATCTATTTATTTACTTGGTGAATTTAATGTTTAAGTTCATGATTATGCGATTTTGTGAAAATTTGTGGACAAATGTCAGGTGAGTGCTTGTCTAACGAATTTCACCTTATTTGCCCACAAATATTGACCATAATTCTTATAATTATGTAATTTGTCGTTTGAATTAATGTTTTATGTTGACTATTTAATGGGGAACATGAATTCATTCATGTTTTTTCATTTATCCAAATTTCCATGGCGTTGTTGTTGTACATATGTACATACAACATTGCTTTTAGTTCATGTCAATGGCCTTAGTATGATTATTATAATAAAATTCTTGATTTATTTCGTTTTTTAATCCATTTCTTTATTTCGTTTCAGATTTTCGCTGGAGTTTTTTGCACCTGTGCAGTCTCTGGGTGCAGGTAATATTTTTATATATCGTAATTGGAAAATTTGACTATTTTTTTCCTTTTTTTGTTCAGGTTCGCTGAACAGTAATTAATGATGAATTTGTGTAAGTTATTTTGTGACCAGTAATTATACCCTTGCTGCATGCAATTACATTTGTCCCATAACCTCAAATTGGTTGTGAAAAACATGAAATGAATAACTTGTTCATCCCTTTATATGCAAAAATTTGAACCTTCCAAATGACCCAGAATTCGTCGAATGAACAAATTTGAAGTGCAAAACTGATATAGCTTGAAAGATTTTACGAATTTGCAGAGCACTGGAGCACTGTTTGCTATATGACAACTCGAAACATTAAAAAAGCCAATGAAGGAATGACGCGCTTTTTATGGAAAATTTTGTACCGATTTCACTATCGATAAAGTGAAATCTTCGAAATATAACCTTGTTATAGCTTTATTAGAGTTTTGAGATATTATGTGTATTTGCCAAAATGATGTTTACTACAATTACATAAAGGTTTATTATTAATTTTGTTGATTTTAATTGATTTTTTCGTAAATTTGATCTACTTTAACGGCACGCCATTTTTTGCTTCATTCCAATAAATTCCTCTCACAACTTTCGCTGTTCTCTCTCGCTCGCACTTTGCCTCTCTTTCACACTCATTGGTGTGTATTAAAATTATAAATATCGCAAATTACGCAAATCGCGTGAAAAATATCGCGAAACGAACGCGACCATTAAAATCGCGCGACGATTTTACCCCGATATGCCGTTTCATATGTCGTGAGAAAATGAAGTTTCGCCGTGGTTTGTTACTTCGAAATGTCAAACGCGCGAGAAGTGTTTTTTGTTAATTTTTTAATTTAATGGTGTTTTATGCAGTGTTTTTTCTGGAGTTTTCATCGTGGGTGACCATAATCGTCAGGTATTTATTAAAAATTTATGGATTGTGTTATGATTTGTGTTGTTTTGGTAGGTGGATACCTCTAAAGGTGAGTTCATTTTGGGCGCTTTTCATCTAAAATATCCACCAATATTCAGGACCCACTTTATAATTGCTTCGCTGATTATGGTTTTATGTTCTGATTGTGTTGTAGCGGTCACATTATTAGTAATTTCTTAACCTTCTGTGCATTTTTGTTTGGCTATGGGTTGAATGTATTGAAACTCTTGTACGTCTATTTAATTTGTAAATTAACATGTTTTACTAGTTTGTTTGTTTTGTAATTCATTTTCTATTAATATTTCAATTGTTTTTATTTATTTCATGTGTTTTAAATATATTTGTTTTTATCATTTCATATCGTCGAGGGACTGTCACACCTGTGGCACACTCCAGGTGTGGTAAGATGCCTTGTTTCACTTTTGTTTGGAATATGGTACATTCCCTCTTTTCCCTTTCAGGTTCGTCGAACAGTAACACTAAAAGTTGAAGCAAAAATAAGAAAGTAAGAAAAAATAAATATAATAATAATTAAATAAATGAATAAAAAAACAGGAAATCCAAAGACGAAAAAGAAAAAGAGAACTTAGAGATAGCCCAAAGAAAAGAACAAAAATTAAAAAATAAATAAAAATACAACAAATTAAAAACAAAAGAGTAGACAAAAAACATAAATAAATCAAATAAGAATTAAATAAAACAATGCAGCAAGAATTTTAAGATCTAACAATAAATTCCAATCACAATCTAATAACTAATTAAGGTAATGTTTGACTAGCTTAGCAAAGGTCAGGCCGAAACCTGTGCGTTGAATTAAGTTTGGAAGAGAGTTCCATTTTCGGGCAGCTTAGCGAAGTAAGACCGCTTACCGTACCTAGATGTACATCACGAGACAAGAAGCTGAAGACCTCTATTCGAGTGCTAGAACTGTGGGCTTTCGGGGAGATTTGCAGGGGATTTAGTGTAAATTAGCCTATGAACGAAGATAATCCTCCGACGAGTCAAATATGCCTCTACAGAGACAAAATGAGTCTAGTCTGCAAAAAATAAGGCTTCCATAGTTAAAATGGGTGAGAATGATCGCCAATTTCCTACGAAAATCCACAGGCAGACAACTGGAGGAAATAGATAGTTGACGAAGACTACCATAAATTTTCCCCATCAAAGCGCTGATGAAGTCGCAACAACAAAGTTTCGAATTGAGTTGAATGCCCAATTTCTTAACTAACTCAAATTCAAGCGTGGAATTATTCAACCAAACTGAAGGCAAATTAGATATCGGGAAAACGCTTCTATATACTGGCAGAAAGTAGATTAGATTTGTGAAGGGGTGTGTAGGCGTTAGCCTCGTTATCACTGCGACCTAAAAAATTTATTATGAGTCCCAGTTGCATTTACTCCCTTTCTTGGTTCAGTCTGTTCATAAAGTCTAGAACCATTCTGGTTCGCAGTTGCAGAGCAAGTGCTCCGACGTTTCGTGCGAATCCTGACAGAAACGGAAATATGAAGTCTCAGTCAAGCCTAGTTTGTTTAGGTGATACCTTCAGGGGCAATGGCCTGAGATGAGCTCAGTAATCATTTTTAGTTCTATTTTTCTAAAGAGTAGGAGTTTTTTTGTTTTTTCCGCCAGAGGTGTTGATAAACTTTCTTACCTGACGAAGTCCTTGTAGCCTTTCCCCGTACAGAAATTTTTGTTTATTCTCCCAGTCGGTTAGGGCAGCTCTTAGGTAACACTTTGAAGGGCAGACAATAACACCATTCGTGTTCTGGCTGTAGATCATCATTGATTCGAGCAATACAGTCCTCGACCAGTATTATAGGTCTGCTAAGGTACAACCATATAGTAATAAAGGCTAAAGAGATGACAAGATTGACTTTGCTTTACGAACCAATATTTGAAAGCTCAATCTGAAAGTTTGGATGCAATCGTCAAATCTTTTCTTGCAGAGCTCACATCTTGTGTATTGAATTTTGAGCCCACTGTACCAGCAGGCATCACATCAGTCAAGGCATGATGTACTGAATGAGTAAATGCAACACTACCAAAGCTTACCATGGTAAATATTAATACGCATATGAATGTGTTAATTTTGGAAGCTCTTTCGATACAAAATATTATTGCTTCACGCGCAAGGAAAATTTCGCGATGATATACAACTGATATGGAGGGATTAGCTGCGTTTCTTTATATTGTACTGGCACTAGTTCATTGGAAATTTAAATTAATTTCATTCTATAAAACGTCTATAGGTAGCCATGATTTTTTTTTATGGGGGCAAGTTATCAAATTTCATTTCAATTTTCACAAAATGCCAAAATAGATCTAAAATATTTGGTTCTAATTCTTAAGTTGTAATTCTTCAAAAGCTGGCAATTTGATGATTTTTATTCATTTATAAATCCGTGCATCTCCTTTTATAGGGATCAGGAAAAGAGCACGCAGCATTGTAATCGTAATAGTACTGCAAATTATATGCAAGCAAATTTCTTAGACGGCGATTGTTTTTTTCGCAGTTGTATATGGTACAGTGTTTATACAGCTCGAAATGGGAACATTTTCGAAAATATAAACAACATTATTACAAATTCATCACTTATTTTTCCCCCTAAGTCGATGTACTTCATATTGTGATCGTATGATATTCAAATTGTCGGTACTATGAGCGGAGTGAGAGCGACCAAGAAATCAATTTATTATGCTTTTTAGTTTGCTATTTTTGATTGATAAAGCTAAAAATCTGAATATAATTATATTTTATAAATCCCCATCGATTTATGTTACAAAAATATTTTAACAAATTTTTTAATTTTATAAATTAATGATTTTATACCTTGCATAAAGTATCATATGGTATGCTAAGCTTATCATTCCGTTTGTAACGCATAGAAATCATGCTGGTAGAGCCAAATGGATTGGACACCCACGCATATGTATTATTAATTATTTAGATTTTTGCATATCCATCTGCCGTCCGTCCGTCACCACAATAACTTGAGAATACATTCATGGTTCGTTTTAAATTACATCATTTTGCATATAATTATTGAGAAAGCAGTCAGCTGAGGACTCTTTGATGTACTGGAAAAGTTTTCAGAATATAGAACCCTATGAAATTTTTTATAACGATTTTACTGTCCGACAAACCGTTCTAGAAATAGATGCGTAAAACTACCTTAGCGATCTGCCTATAGACTGAGACCATATGGCATCGAAAGAATTAGTCTTAGGCCAATTATACCTTTTTCCCGGCTTTTCTAAAATAAAAATTTCGGATTTTCTTACTTTTTTTTTACTTTGACCTCTATGTTTACAGAAAAACCTCATTTTTTTATAAAAACTGTAAACTATAGACATTAATCTTTACTTTGGCCTTTTACATCCTATGTGCTATTTGCAGCCGTTAACAAGTTATTAACTCACAACCTATTTCAGTCTTACCGAAATTAGTCGATATTTTTTAAAAATTACGACACCAAGGGTACAAATTATCTTTGAGAATAAGTTTGAGAATAGTGAAGAACTAATAACTCTTTAACGGGTGCACATAGCACATAGGGTATAATAGGTCAAACTAAAGAGGAAAGTTACAGTTTACAGTTTTTATAAAAAAAAATGACGTTTTTCTAAAAACATAAGAGTTCAAAGTAAAAAGAAGGTAAGATAATCCGAAATTTTTATTATAGACCACCATAACTCCTGAGAGGAGGGGGTATGGGGCTGGTTGAGCAGTTGTTGGAAAGGCCATGAAGTTGTGCACATAATGACCTGTTAACTGTGACAGTACACCTGTACTTTTTAATATATAGGTTGTTTTGTGATGAACTAGCTTTTTTTTCTTCTTAATCATCGTGTAGCTCCGAAACGGTTGATATGGCCCCCCTGCCATACAACTTATTGCATCACCTCCTGCTCTACTGACGACCATGGAGGAAACACCTCGTTTATGTCTTGAAGAGCAATCTTCCAGCCAATAGAAAATCTTTTAAATATTTTTCTAAAATTATTTCCGCCAGTCCAAATATGAAATCTATCAAAGAAGTCATAAAGAACGCGTGCATTGAGAACGCAAGATAAACCAGCGAGTGGTTTGCAGAAGATGATATTTGTTGCAAAAATCATGCAAAATACTCGATTATTTTATTGATATTTTAATTAAAAAGCACTGCATATGGGAAACCCAGAAATTCTTTAAACCGAAAAACAAAACAATGAAAATAATAAAAGCATAAAATTTGATCTGATATTTGGGTTATTACACAAAAGGACATTTTATCCTTTTAACCCATTTTCGATTAGAGTATGATAAAAATGTTTCCAAGTGTGTATAAGGAATGTAAATTCAAAATTTCATGTTACATTTCTGCACGATATTTACCACGAAGTTTTTCAACATATAACAAGTAAAACAAACTAGAATTATTCTACGACCAATTCTTATGATAGCCAGATGTATGCCCGTATGATCACCCATCTGTGCAAGTTTGATTTTTAAATGGGTTTTTCGCATATTGTGAGATCTGTGCTCAACCAATCCGGCTTTGAAGGACCAATGTAAGATCTGTGCTCAAGCTAAAGGGGGATGCCGGTTTTTAAAGGATAACTCAACTTTATAAATTCAAATATAAAATTTTTTATTCAATATATTGCTTACAAACTATTATCACAAATTCAATTTTCTTAACCTACTATTATAATATATACTTCAAATAAAAATTCAACACTTATACTATCCTAAGTTAAATTAATTTCAATAATAAGAATTCAATAAAATTCACAAGAAAAATGCTGCCACAGAGATTGGCTCCCTTTACTTCTGAAAGAAAGAGAAGAAAATCCACTGTTAATTCAATAGAAGCTTAGTGCTACACGTATAAGCACGGTAGCAGTAATGAAAAAAATAATTATAATTCGGCAGAAGTATATTCCTGCAGCAAGATGAGATGTCTGATAGAGATTAATGCAGAAGTAAATTTCTGCAGTAGGAGTAAATTCCTACTCAGGTGGGAGATGAAAAATAAGCAGAATTAAACTTCTGCAATAGGAGTAAGTTCCTACTTAGGTGTGGGATGGAAATTGCAGAATTAAATTTCTGCAGTAGGAGTAAGTTCCTACTTAGGTGTGGGATGGAAATTGCAGAATTAAATTTCTGCAGTAGGAGTAAATTCCTACTTAGGTGTGGGATGGAAATTGCAGAATTAAATTTCTGCAGTAGGAGTAAATTCCTACTTAGGTGTGGGATGGAAACAAGATTTAGTTTGGATAATTTGGAAAAAAATCAGAGTAAATTCTGATGTTTTCAGATCAAATTCTGAATTGGGAATGGATAATTCTGCTGCAGCTCGTCGCCTTTTTATAGCCGCAGCGAACCGCTACGTTTAGGCTTTATGATAGGTTGCCTTGGCAACGTTCGTTTCAAGGTTTGTTAAACTTAACGCTGCACTGAACTCTGACTGCGGCGAAGGCGAGAACATATGGTGATATGTTGACATTTTTGACATGTCAATGTAAATAATCCGAGGGAAGTAGGATTTGGACAAGAAATGGTAAGTTTTTGTTTAACTATTCTATTTACTAGTTATTTATAAGAGTTTTTGTTTATTTTCAGGTGATAAAATAGTGGAGAAAGCTTTAGGACGGCGTTGGATTGAAGGGAGGAAGTTCCCTTATATTAGATAAGTATTTTTTGTTTAAATTATTTTAAGATAAGATTCTTTGTGTTTTGTTTTTTTATCTTTTTATGTAATATCTGGGGATGAACCAAGGACTCATCGCGGGATTATATATGTGGACTGAACACATATATTTCTAGAACGGTTCGTCAGACAGAAAAAATGATTATAAGCAATTTTCTAGGATTTCGTATTCTAAAAAAGGTTTTAGTACAATAAAAATGTCGAGGACTGATCGTTCTCACAGTATATGTAAAAAACCTCAATTTTTATATGGCAACACCAAGACGGGGTTGCCCGATTTAGTCCATTTTTGAAATTTATTTGCTATTATTATTAAAACACCATGTGCAAAATTTCAGCTCTGTATATCGATGCGTTCAAAATTCAAACATGCATAGGTCGGTGATCATACGAAATTTGATACGGGCATTCATCTGGGTATCATAAGATTTGGTCGTGGATGACGGGTATTCAAAAATCTAAATAATTAATAATACATATGCGTGGGTGTCCAATCCATTTGGCTCTACCAGCATTATTTCTATGCGTTACAAAGGGAATGACATGCTTAGGATACCATATGATACTTTATCCAAGGTATAAAATTTGTTAAAATATTTTTGTAACGTAAATTGATGGGGATTTAGAAAATATAATTGTATTTAGATTTTCAGCTTTATCAATCAAAAATAGCAAACTAAAAAGCATAATAAATTGATTTCTAGGTCGCTCCCACTCCGCTCATAGTACCGACAATTTGAATATCACACGATCACAATATGAAGTACATCGACTTAGGGGAAAAATAAGTGATGAATTTGTAAAAATGTTGTTTATATTTTCGAAAATGTTCCCATTTCGAGCTGTAAAAACACATATACAGCTGTGAAAAAAACAATCGCCGTCTAAGAAATTTGCTTGCATATAATTTGCAGTACTATTACGATTACAATGCTGCGTGCTCTTTTCCTGATCCCTATAAAAGGAGATGCACGGATTTATAAATGAATAAAAATCATCAAATTGCCAGCTTTTGAAGAATTACAACTTAAGAATTAGAACCAAATATTTTAGATCTATTTTGGCATTTTGTGAAAATTGAAATGAAATTTGATAACTTGCCCCCATAAAAAAAAATCATGGCTACCTATAGACGTTTTATAGAATGAAATTAATTTAAATTTCCAATGAACTAGTGCCAGTACAATATAAAGAAACGCAGCTAATCCCTCCATATCAGTTGTATATCATCGCGAAATTTTCCTTGCGCGTGAAGCAATAATATTTTGAATCGAAAGAGCTTCCAAAATTAACACATTCATATGCGTATTAATATTTACCATGGTAAGCTTTGGTAGTGTTAGATTTACTCATTCAGTACATCATGCCTTGACTGATGTGATGCCTGCTGTACAGTGGGCTCAAAATTCAATACACAAGATGTGAGCTCTGCAAGAAAAGCTTTGACGATTGCATCCAAACTTTCAGATTGAGCTTTTAAATATTGGTTCGCAAAGCAAAGTTAAGGCTTAAACACAATTCCGACGACAGAGCGACAGAACGACAGACGACAGCGAAAATATCGCTGCGAAACAGGCAGTCGAAAACTTGGGAACACAATTGACACGACAGGCGGTGAGCGACGATTGTGAAAGAAGAAGATATTGAAATTTCATTTGTTAAATGTTTCGAGCGTTTTAAAAGGAGATTTTTATCAAGAATATTTTATATATTATATTGAAGGAAATGCAATGGACCAAAGTGTGAAAAAAATTGAAAATGCGGAAATTAACTAAATTAAAAGCTTTGAAATATCCATCCAAACCACGTCTTTTTTGTCCATTTGCCTTCTAAACTATAAATTATTTTATGGATTTCGCATTTTCTCGATCAATTTTTCCTCAAAGCTCATTATATTAAAATTACCGCGGCGTGCTACCACCTGAAAAAGACAAAAGTGAATGCCACAACCATTTCATTCGATTAATTTTGTTGGTAGGACTGCAGCGACGACGGCAAAATTAGAAATTGATCAATCCCGGCGAAAATGTCGTCGATCGCTCAACGTCGGTCGTCGCAATTTGGTGCATTCGCATAAGATGCTGCGCTTTTAGAAGTTTGACAGCGATATATCGTCGTCGTTTGTCGTCTGTCGTCGCAATTGTGTTTAAGCCTTTAATCTTGTCATCTCTTTAGCCTTTATCACTTTATGGTACAACTGAACGTCATCGGCATACAAATGCACAGAAGCGCGATTCACAACAGAGAAGAGGTCCGTTTATATAGAGGGAGAAGAGAATAGGGCCCAAAAGCGAGCCTTGAGGAATTCCAGCGTAAAGGGTTAATGGAGCGTAGAAATCTGCACTTTTACAACTTGCACACAATTCGAAAGGAAAGCGGAAATTAACCCAACCCGATGAGGAGAAGCCATATTTTGTGCCAATTTTACAAATTAACTTGACGTGACTCACCGAATCAAAGGCCCTACTGAGATCTGGAAGGACCAGTGCTGCTAAATGATCATTGACACGAGTTTTATGAATATCAAATGTGACCTTTAAGAGAGCAAATTCACAACTGTGACCTGAGCGAAATCCTGATTGGAGGCCTAACAATATATTCTCAGCCCCCACATACTCCATGATTTGCACGTACATAAATTTTTCGAGTGTTTTAGAGAGAAATTTGAGTAAACTAATAGGGCGGAGATAACTAGGTAGGGAGGGACGAGATTTCTTTGGAATGGGAACAAATATTGCTTGCTTCCATTGTGAGGGAAATTGCGAAGTGGTAAGACACAAACTATAAATATGCTCTAAGGGACATGACAAGTAGATCGCTAGTAGCTATACGAACTTGGGTGGCAAAGTATCAGGTCCAATAGAATTGGACGTAATGGAATACAAAACCGAAAGAGCCCCGGGCCATCCATTCAATGAAAGAAGAGACCCTCATGAGAGAAGTATTCCTGGGAGTTGTAAACAGGCGTAGTTGCAGCCACAGATCTAGAAGCAAAGTAGTTGTTTAGGTCATCAGGATTGAAATTTGCAACTGGTGGGTCCTTCCCATGAATACCGAGACTACGAACATTATTCCACAGCTTTTTCTCAGGAAGTTCTGGATCTAGCTTGGTTTCAAAATATGCACATGTAAATGATCGAAGTAGAGAAATAGCTTTATTGCACACTCTTTTATATCTACCATGAACTACACTGTCTTGAGTTCTTTTAAATCGCTTAAGCAAGAAATCACGCTAAGACATCGCCTGACGAATTTCATCTGTAATCCAGGGACATTTATTGTCGCGAATATTGCAAGTTTTCAGAGGTGCATACTGATTATATAAACACAGAATGGTGTTGGCTAAGATAGAAACTATACCATCCGGGGACTCTTCATCATATAGGTCGTCTGAAAGTGCCTACATATCAATGTTTTTAAAAACCCGATGAAGGAGACTGAAAGTGGAATAGCGGACAGATTTATCTCGTGTGTTAAAAACAGTAAATTTTCATCAAAGTTGCTTGATGGTGAAATTTGCGTATCTCATTGTATACCCCGAAACTTTTCCTTTTTTACTCTACCGATAGTATGCCTTAGCAATTCTGTAGAATTCAAAGTTGGTGTGACAATAATAATATAATAAATAAAAATAATAGAATTTGTAATTTAATATTTACAATCGATAAGATTTTACATTTCTAGATATTGCTAGACTGCTAGCCCTGGTCCGTAATTTGCTTCAAGTGACTTTTTGTCTATGACCCAAGGACCTGATGGTCGCCCAAAAGTTTATCAGGCAATGAGTAGCACAAAAACCGGACCGGGTAGCGTTCGTGAAATACAAGATACACGCAGTGTTAAAAGAAAATGGTAATTGGTCATCACATTAGAGCACATGCACATCTTATCGATAGAGAACATAATGTTCGTAGTCATGTTTAAAAACAACATCAAAGCACTCAGGTTACGTAGGTGAATGTCAACCATATACATCGAGAAATTTTGATCAGTTTAGACTTCCAGGTTTTACAGATGCTAACACGCAGAACTCGCTTGTATAGAAGAGCTCTAAAGAGTTTAATGAATTGCCACGCCGCATTAAGAATATTGAAAATATTTAAATATTTAAAAGTAAAATAGTAAAGTACAATAAAGAAAATTTTAATTATTCATAAATGTAACAATTAATGTCAAATAGCAAAATGCTAAATAAAGCCACTTACTATTTCATCAATTTAGATGTAGATGAGGCCAAGTATAATTATAATAATCCTTGACGAATAGTAAGAATTGTGGGTGGGTATCCATCGGATAGCGATAGGTAATTGCCGAATCTTCCTACTCCGCCACCCACGGATTTTCCCGCTCTACCACCCAGGGATATTCCCGCTCCATCAGGGAGGGCTATTGCGGCTCCACCAACCAGAGAGGCTCTTATCCATTGCTTTATCCAAGCTACATTTAAGTAATTTTTATAATAATTTAATGAATAATGCACAACAAGCAATAATGGCATAATTTTGAATCCAACCGAATGATTTTTCAGATATATTTATTTATAATGTAATGTTTTGTTTGACATTGTTCCTGCTTGATAATATTGCTATGTCAAATAGAATAAACCGTTTAAAGATTTTAATAGGATTTCAGTTCAAGTTTTTTTTATTCCTCTTTCATATTACATTCAATTTCAATGTCATAAAAATTATAGCATTAAACTCGTACACATACTATACATACATAGTTGAATGTTTAGATAAGTTGTTGCTTTTAGTTGTTTAATAATTATTTTTGAATTAATATTATTTCCTGGAATTGATAAATTCTTTTTGGGAAATAGAAATTAATTCCCTCTCCGAGTACTATGACTGCAAAGAAATACATTTTCCGCGCAGACCGATGCGTATCCCTACTTAATCGCCACTAACTCTATATTCTTCAAGTCAGTCTTCTTTTATAGATACACTAATTGCAATTTTAAGAGTATACTTACTCATCACTTCTTAGTAAATATGTATACTTGTCGTGTCCCCAGCAAAACACTCGCGTAATCCACATAAAAAAAAACTTTATTCAATAAAACTACTTCGAATAATATCTAATATATCTCGAGCTTCTGATTCACACTTATAGCTCTTAACTCCTAATCGCCAAAAACACAACTGAGTAACCTGATCCACTCGCAAGTCGGGTCACCTGTTAAAATCATTACAGGCGGAAGCGACTCTAACCCAGTGACCAGTGCAATACCTTGCAATTAATCGCAAAGCATTACATCAGTCACTGCCGTTAGCTGGAGACCCCAATACTGTTAGTAAACAAACAGTAAGCCCAGCTGAGCATTTCACTATGCGAAGTGAATTACTTAACCCTGGCTTAATGCTTAATTACAACAGCAGTGGATGCGACAGTTTTTTAATAAACAATTCGCAATCGCCAAGCATTTAACCGTGCGAAGTAAAATGCTTAGATACTGCAAACTGCTTAATTAGTCGTACACCTGCTGCTAGTTAAGTCATGATGTCACAACCACACCGAATTGAATATTGGGCCACGACATTCCTCCCCCCTGTGTAAGACTAATTCCCAGGGGGAATTAGATCAGGGTGCTCGGTTTAATTTCAACTACATTGTACATTTTATCGTATATATACAATAATTGTTTTTTTTTAACATCTTCTACGTTTTATCTTAGCAATATCTACTTCTCTTGATTCAGTTCCAATTTAACAACATGTATTTTTATTTTTCTTTTCTCGTGATCTCATTTACTTCTTCAAACAATCTTTTTGTTCAATTACAATTTAATTATATTCTCAACCCTAATTTTGATATTTCTAAAAATAGTATTACCAGAATAACAAATAAAAACTGTACAATTATTTCTAGGATTAGGTTTACTTATACAAAAATTGATTCTAGATTGCATTAACTACATATATTTGTTTTATCTAATACTATTACATAACTACACTATTTACTTTCGTTTAAACATTTTTATACCTAATTCCAAAATTTTTTTTTTTCAAATGAACAAATGTTTTTTTTTTTTAGCAATTCTTACACTTAACTTGAATACAATATTTATATTGGTTTAATTACTCAGAGTGATTCCGTCTATCTAAAGGTTGCCACTGTCCTACCCAATATAACACTTAGTGTAACAAAAATATCTAACCCTACAACAGTTGTTACTACGCTAGCTGTACCAGCTGTTTTCCGACTATCGTAGGCAGGTTTGCTGTGGGCAATGTTGCTGTAGTAGGCACGATTACTTGGAGGCCATCGTTCGTTTCCTTGTCTTCCGTAGGCTGTCCTGTTGTTACAGTGGGTTTTATTGAACTCCGGGTGATGGGCAATATCGACAATCTGCTTGATCTAGCCGGTACTGGTTTTTGCTTCCGACATCTCCTGCGGATCAGAACTCCTGCTACTAACATAAAACTGGCAATACTTAACAGCCCAATTATTGAGGGGGCGGCTAGATAGATGGTGTGGAGCTGACTTTATTGTCGATGTATTTCCTCTCGTGTGATGTCCTCATTTATTTTTTGTATCTCGGCTGCATGATCTCTCCAGGCTTGGTTGGCATTGTCGGCAGCTAACAGCCGTACCTTACGATTTTGATCGCCATCAGCCATAGGCTCTGTAGATCTATTTCTGGTGCTCACGCTATCCCATGATGGTAATTCCGAAAATGAGGGTTGCCAAAGACTAATATTTCGCTGAGCGTGGTCCTCTGATGTGATCAAAAGGTCGCCGATCTGAAGGTGGCAGTGCTCCTCGATTGATAATACTCCGGTAGAACATAGTTCTCCAATCGCTGTAGGTGTATCGCGGCAGTTTACCTCTAGTTTCGTCTTGTCGGCCATCACGAACAACCAGTGATTTCGGGTAATCATGCGGACTAGACTATTCCATTTTGGGAGAATTTTTTCCTTGCATGCCAGCGGGTTGACGTTGAAACTTCGAAAAAGGTTGAGTACACAGCTATCACCAATGGCTGTGACGATTGGTCCCAACTGTGGGCACAGGAAACGCAAATGATTTTCGAGGGTTGTCAGTTGTTGGCATTTCTCATATTGCTGATAGTCTAGCAGGACATACTGGCGATCGTGATTATTTGCTGCTAGAAATTCGGCTCCCAACTCATATACATGGTAGCCGTCCTCATCAACTACTGCGGGAATGGTGTATACTTTGTGCAGTTCAAAAGCCACTCTCTCCGGTTGAGGAATGTCTATTCTGACCATAATGTGCTGCGGACCCTGCATTGCGCTCACCTTAGCAATTTGAGTCAACAATTGGAAGTCCAGAAATTCCTCTGCTAAATCCAATTGTTTTGTAGCGTTCGTCATAATTTCTGTTAGCTGCCGGGCGTGAATAATCATGGGGTGAAGTTTTCCCATGCTCAATGCGACTAACATGTTCGCATAACCTTCTTGGACATCGCTGAGTTCTCGCAGTTGGAGGGTCATTAGTGTCAGTATTTCATTTATCTCCACTCTCCGTGTTAACGTTGTTATCTCCAGGTCTTGACTTTGCTGCGCGGCGGTGATGGCATTGATTTTATTCCAAAGTTCCTATCGCTCTGCTGCTGCCTGAACGCGCGACGCATTGAATAGATTAAACGTCGATGTCATCACTGTTGTTTGCTCTTGAAGCAAGGTGAAGGTGCGGTTTTCTTTTCCATCTAGATCCCTCAAAGCCGAGTAGATATTTTCCGAATCTGCGTGATCCATGGTCCCGAAAAGTGTTTTTGACAGGGACCCTATACCATCAAAGAAAGATCGTTTCCTTCGAAGAGTCGGTTCCGCATGGGTGTGGTGCTTCAACTCATCATCCTGTCTCCTAATCTTCGCCATCCAACTTCCTATTTCCTTAGTGGTTAGCTCACATCTGTTCCCGAGTTCTCTCTCTCTGTGGTTGATTTTTGTGCAGAGGCTGTATAACCAGCTTGCTGCAATTGTTTGCGAACTCCAGCTCGACCGCCAAGTCCGGCATTTCTACTTTGGATAGAATAGTCCAATGCCTAGTGTAAAAGTTTGCTTTTCCTACTTGCTCGAACAATACTCCGGACTGCATTATGGGCTTTATATTGTAGCCAGCCTGCCCAGCGTATGACAAACTGATGAACATCAACAAGATTATGGTGACTGCTTCCATATTCAGCTTCTTAACTTCTCCCAACTAACTATATGACAACCTTCTTAATTTTATCCTACCTAGTATACAAAAATAAAAGAAACCACTTTGTATATAATTTATTTAGTACGATTTTTATTATTATTTAGTAAAATAAAATAAAGCAACGGTACAGATTTAGTTTATTCTACTATCTATCCACTTCCTCCCTCTCTCTCTCTCTACCACCTTTCGTCCTTTTTTTTTCAATTACCTTTTTTTTTTTTACAAGTGTTCTTTTCTTTTTTATACTTCTCTTTCCAATTGCTTTTTTTTTCTTTTTCTTAACTTTTCTTTTTATTTACCAATTTTTTCAATGAGTATGTTTTCTTTTTTCTTCTTTCTCTCGCTACTTTAATTCTTATTCTTTACTTTAATATTATTATTTTTTTTCTTACTCTCTTTACTTTAGTTTCTTTTTAATTCTCTCTTTTCTTTTCTTACCCTTTTTGTTTTTACTTCTCTCTGTTTTTTTTTTATTATTTTTTTTACTTATTATTTTTTTTTTTTAAATTCTCTCTTTTTTTTTATTAATGATCTTTTCCTTCCAATATTAAATTTCCTCTACAAATGTATATGTTTATGCCTTGCCGGCTCTTCTGGGCTTCTTTTAGCGTCCGTCTCCTGAACGGACTCCGAATCGGGCCACTAGGTCTCTTCTTTCGTCCGTTCTTGTACGATTCTGCTGCTTTACCTGTAAGGTAAAATAAAAACAAAATTTACTAAATAACAGTATCATTCAAATTTTTTTAACCGATTCACGTGAACCCGTTTGAGCTTTCTCCCGATAAGGATTGTTACATTCTCTGGGCTATGAACGTAAATTACTTCATAAGGACCCTTGAAGATTGACGACCGGCTGCGCCAAATTGTCGTGTCCCCAGCAAAACACTCGCGTAATCCACATAAAAAAAACTTTATTCAATAAAACTACTTCGAATAATATCTAATATAACTCGAGCTTCTGATTCACACTTATAGCTCTTAACTCCTAATCGCCAAAAACACAACTGAGTAACCTGATCCACTCGCAAGTCGGGTCACCTGTTAAAATCATTACAGGCGGAAGCGACTCTGACCCAGTGACCAGTGCAATACCTTGCAATTAATCGCAAAGCATTACATCAGTCACTGCCGTCAGCTGGAGACCCCAATACTGTTAGTAAACAAACAGTAAGCCCAGCTGAGCATTTCACTATGCGAAGTGAATTACTTAACCCTGGCTTAATGCTTAATTACAACAGCAGTGGATGCGACAGTTTTTTAATAAACAATTCGCAATCGCCAAGCATTTAACCGTGCGAAGTAAAATGCTTAGATACTGCAAACTGCTTAATTAGTCGTACACCTGCTGCTAGTTAAGTCATGATGTCACAACCACACCGAATTGAATATTGGGCCACGACATACTTTTTACCTTATAAGTAGTCTACTAATTTTATCTAGTGAGGAATTAAACCTTTAAACGTTATTTTATATAGACAAAACACAAAAAGTCACAAATAACAAAGCCAAAATGACAAAAAGGGCAACAGACAAAAAGGCAAAAAAAAGACAAGAATGCAAAAAAACAACAGAAACAGCTCGGTTATATCAAGAAACCTTTAGGAGAAAATTGTGACTATTGTAGGAAGGGGGGAGTCGTTAAAACAGTCTGTGCCTATAACACAGTTGGTCTAAAAGATCCCCTGGATATGAGCTCTGGATTTCCGATGGATTGTCCCTATAACAGTTTATCCGGAACCTGTTCAAGCGGGCCCTCTGGGTTTCTGTTGCTCTTGGGAAATTTGTTGACGTTCAAGTTTTTTATGTTAAACTTGCGGTGTAAATTGTAATTCCTCGGGACTAACCCTATTGTCTGAAACATATCCACGCGGACTCTACCGCCTAGGGTTCTAAAAGGCTGTAAAGAAATGCTCCACATAAAGACAGTTAAAGACTCCTTCCTGTTTTTTCTTTATTCGACTTATATCTATTTATGTTATATTTTATAATTTTTTTTTAATCACTTTCTGCTTATACCGAATTCACAATGCTGCAATTGCGTAGAGTGGAAACTGGCATCCTCTTTTTTTCGCACGCAGTTTTGCATGCGGCCATCTCTGTATGAAAATAGGTTCTACTCCTATTTCTACGCTAGGCTTATAAACTGGAATTTGGAACTGTTAACATGTAGATGGCGTTGCAAATACGCCAAACATTCTTTTTATCAAAACTAACATGTTTTCATATTATTTCCTGATTTAATGTCTTTATGAATTTTAATAATAAAAGAAGAGTATTTTTTGCAAACTTTATGATTTAAAAACCAAAAAAGGACATTCATTTTTAACTAGTTTCAAAGCAATCTGATGGTGTAGCCAGGTGTTTCCTTTTTCAAAATTCTTATTTTGACAACGACAATTGTTTGCTTCTTTTCAATTTGGCGTTGATACGTAACCCCCGGAGGATACAAGCCATCAAGTCGTCGATGACATCGACAGATTTAAAGGTCATCATGGAGGAAGAACTAAGATTTCATCTAAAACTATCGCTTTCACAGAAAAATTAAGTTAAAACAAATTGCAGCCAAATATTTTTTCTTTCTAATGGTTGTAAAAAAATAGCATCTGGAAGAAATTTATGGAAATTTTAGCCTTTGAACAAAATACAAGCTACTTTTATATGAAAAACTCCTGCAGTATGTCAAGGCACGGAGAATGTGACATTCGTCTACTAACCGTCCCACCGCTGACCGCTGATATTTGCTTTTGAAGAACTTTCAAAATATCAATAGCCTACCTAGCGAAGCCTTTCTGAGTTAAAAGAAAAAGTGTTACCTGATGCTAATTTTGAAATAATTTTACACCGTTTATAACGTGATTAGTAAAAAGTTCGGAAATGTCCGACCTGGCACAGACTTGTCGCCACAGCCTAAAAGCCGAGACACAGTACGAAAGTGAGGTCGGTCGACGTTTGATAGTCCCTGTAGGATACATGAGAAGAATTTGGACAAGGTTTAAGGCTGAATTCACACCGAACGTTATACTTTAATGATTTATCAGTGCTTCTGATTAAATCATTTCGTTTCACCGGAGTGAATGCAAAGATGGATATGCGTAGAAATTTATGTGGCGGCGTTCTGATTAAACTAAGGCTGAAGAATAGTCAAAACGTCTGGTGTGAATGCAGCTTAATGGTGAAGACGGCTGTACCCACTGCGATGCGTAACTGCGCAACTTTTGACATTTAGTAGCATAATTTAGGTGTTAATAGAAGCTAATTTCTGAATTCGGAAGTGTCTTCTCAAGAAAAGTTGAATAGTTCGGTGCGAGATGTGGAGTAATTTTTAACTTTAAATGCCGGGATTATAGAAATCTATATAAAAATAAGATAATTCAGAAAGTGTGTGAACACTGTGTTATACTAAAGTTCACTACGCCGAAGTTATCAAACGTCGGCTGAGCTGAAGTCGTGAAAGCTCGCACCGTGTTTCGCCCCTTAAGGTATTTGTTTCCAAATGACTTATTACACCCTTAACATGTCATCCTTATTATGTTTTTTGCACTTTTTCTAAAGGATGACCATTGACCAGCAGTAAGTTAACTATTTAGAGTTTTCACAATTTTTATGAATGAGTGTGTTCATGATTTTCGCAAAATTATCAAAATTCAATTTTTGCTTCAGACCGACCATAGCATAGGTAGCAAGAAATGGAGCTTCAGCGAGACTCTTGAACGGACTTTAAAAAGCTCAATTAATGATAAAGTAGTGTGTAAACTTTAAGTACAGCCAACGAGAGCTTCAGTATTTATTCGAAATTAGAGAGCTAGCCTGTGCCTGAAATTAAAGCTTTGCTGGTTATGGTACGTCTGTGCATTTTGAAAGCTCTATTAATTGAGCTTACTTCGATTCGAAAACAGGGCTGGTAAAATCCTTTTCCCACATTTTCATTTTATAGTTCGTAGTTGTAAAGAAGGATCGAACAAAAATCCAAAACCATAAAAAGAAAATTTTAATAGGTTTGATATAATTATTTAATATACAACATTTCGGCGGCGTTTATAAGTAACAGAAATTATATATTTTTAACCTATTATTCACGACCTGAATAAAGGCGTAACCACAATAGAAATGTACGTAAGTATATTTACTTACGTAAAGCGAACGCGCCCTTCAATTTAACAGGCGTACACAAATTAACTTTAACTCGTGTGAGGGGAACTCTCGTTAAGTTTAAATATCCAATTTTCTGTAAGTATAGTGCGGTAAGAATCGCACATTCCGTAAGAACGCGATGTGTCAAACAGTTAAATTATTATTAAATGATTAAAAGTGCAATGAAAAAACTTAAAATGGAATAAAAATGGTACTGTGGATTAATAGAAAGGACAAATCTTCAATTAAATCAACTTCCAACTGTTAATTTTTTCACTATTACCACTTTTTAAAATTTAACACATTTAATATCAAGATAATAACTCTTACGGCTAAAAGTATCAATTTTTTGTAAGTGAACCTCAGTCTGGTTTAATTTCGTAAAGTTATTCACTTCTATAATTGTGGTTCAGCCATAACTCTGAGCTGCTTAGAACCGTTAATACTGTCATTGCTTCTAGGTGATGGAAAGAAGTCTGTGAATCGCAGGGCTGCCAAGGTGAAAGGTGTATAAAAGTAGAGTAGTGGAGTAGTGCTTACATGTCGGGTTTGCATGCTTTGCTATAAGATTACTGGTGTTAGTCTTTAGCGTCTCCAGATTTGAATCCGGGCATATCTTAATTTTCGCGTGGTCACCGCTGTCAGCGCCTATTTAGGCTTGTGTTTGCCTATATAGGACATATACAATCACTTTAGACGTTTCAAATAAAATCTTAGGCCCGAGTGGAGTAACCAGTCCCGTTTATAAAAGGATATCTATACCGCTGAGAGTATAATGATCTTATGGTCATGGACTACGAAGCCATAACAATTCGGTAGCCGACATTTTTAACTTGGCACCACGGGGGTTGAGCAGCCCCGGATAGTGCTACGATAGTAGTGCTATTCACCTCAACCTGGAGTAGGTTCCCTTGTGGGAGAATCTTGGTGGTTATGGTGGCCCATATGCGGGCAAAGAGAGATTGTTTGGGTCTGCATGACTTAGGCGGGCATTCTTCTTTGAACAGAAGAGTATGTCCTATTGTATAATTGCATACTGCGAAAGAAAATTTGAGGGATGGTAGCTTATTAATGCATGCTTCGAGGATCGGCAGAGATATTGGTCTCACTTCGACCAGTAAATCCAATGTCAAGCAAGGTGATATAAACTAGTACTCATCGCGACAGATTATAGTATATATTCTGCCTCATGAGGGCATTGATTTTCGCCTAAATGCTAATCCGTGCATTAAGACTGCGGTGAGATTAAGACTTTGTATCTAGCTGCTCACGTAAAACCACGATAAACTTCTGTCATGGCTTCTGGAAACAAATTGTAATCCATTATTTCCTATACAAAAAGGTTTTTCTTTTTGTTAGCATATAGTAATGGCTGAAGAAACCACAAACGGAGTTAAGAGAGAGATAATTGATGAAACTAATTTTGCGATACAGGCCGTAAGATTTTATGAGCGTTAAATACACTTTTAATGCTGAATCACAGAAAATAAATTTCTCGATCCCGATCTTAAGTTTTACCTATGCATAGTAATAGCTTTCGTTCGAATCACATTAGCAATGCCTACAAATAATGTTTATAAAGTACTATTCAAAATTATACACATATATACAAAACCGAGTATTTGCTTAGACTACTTGATCCTATCGTCATCACGAAGAGCTTTTGATAATTAGAATGAATAAATCATTCACGTTTTATCATGATAGAAGTTTACAAACGATTTTTATAAAGTATACTACTTACAGGATTATCCTGTTTTTTTGGCTACTGAATAAAATTACCTTAATGTTCATTCTCGTGTCAAAATAAATGTCGAGCAATAAATTATGTTCAAGTTACAGATGGCGCAATTTTAATGTTATGAAAGTAATTATAACATGAAAAATATTAACAAATTTGGAAAAACAGCTGCGGTAGCATTTACAAATATGTTTCGATAACCGATGTATGAAAGTAGTTTTTGATTTAAACAACAAAAGCAACACCTTTTCTAAAATCTAAACCCGGCAGCATTTGAACTGAAGAGTTTCTAGTATTTTGACAAAAGTTTCAAATCAGTATCATAAAAATTGTGGAAAATAGAAAGGCCGAGCGAAATGATTGCAAATTTACTCAGCCTTAACGAAACAATGGAGTTGCTGGATAAGATTGGCATCAGCTCTAAAATAATCCCACTAATAAGTTAAACAAATTCGTTGCCAATGTAATACTGAGAAATTAAAAAAAAAATGGTTGAGGAACTTTATTTAAAAACTTATCCAGAAAACATTTACAATGGGTATGTATATATTTACTTTTGTGTAAAAATGTCTGAGTTAAATTGAAGTAACAAGTTTCTTTCAGTAGAGGGAATAATACTAAGTTACAATGAAAAAGTTAACAGACAACTTGGAAATCCATTCAACTGTCAAATTTTTCTAGTCCGAGATGTTAACATATACATCATGGGTTTTCGAGGCTGTATAAAAACTTTGAAGCCTGAATAAAAACTGTTGAGAAAACATACAGACCTAATATGACTTACTCTTACTCTTCATCGCCACCAATCAGTTTTGGACCAAAATTAGTACAACAAATCTATTTACAGGCTTAAGAACATGCTGAATGTATTACTGTTTCTACATAACTGGATCAATATAACAAGCTCTACTATACATACACTTCACATGATGATTTTTTAATTTTGTTTTTTAGAGTTTCTTTAACTAAATATAAGAGTTGAGGGAAATCTGGAATGCAATGTAATTTTCTATGGTGCAGCTCCGCATTGCGTTTATAAATTTATAAAACGTTTTGCGCACTACTGAGCGGGGCTTTTGTTATATTTAATGTGATTGGCCGAAATTACGGTTTTTGTGTCGATAATTTTAAGCTTCGGATTGCGAAAGACAATTTTAAGTTAAGGGACCTTAATTTGCTTTATTTAAAAATCTGTTTGAAACCCAAAATTTAAGTTCGATACGACTGACCGATTGCATTATTTCAATTCTTAAAAATTTAGTTTCATGAGGATAATTAAGTTCGGAGTATGAAAGCTCAAACGTAGAGAAAAATGTCTGCGGCGAATTTCGCAAATGATAACATTAGTAAAATCATGTTCTGTTTTTAGACGAGAAATGCCGATTTATAATGCCAAATGTCCAGAGCCAAGTATCTAAAAGTCAGTGGTAAGAAATTTAAGTAAAGGTTTAAAGCCAATGGTGACACCAGGAAGGCGATTCTGATCTTTAGTCGTACCTACTTTACAAATTGAAATAATCTATTCTACTTTTTTTTTGTATGTGTTTTTATTTAGTTCAACAAGCCTTGCATTAGTAAAAAAAAGTGACAGTTCACATTATAAATTCATATAAATTCGAATTTTACCACTTGGAATACTCCAAGTATGTATAAAGGATACAAAGATTAGCAAGGTATGGCCGAATTATCTGTCAATTGATTGCTTGCCTAATTTGGCGACAAGTGTCACAAATTTGTTCGTCTCAATTTCAATCGTCCTTATCAAAGTGAAAAAAAAATTCTATTTGGAAATTTCTTTGATTTCCCACTATAGCACATAATTACTTTTCCCGAAGTTATTTAAACGAAGAAAGTAATGTTTTATTAACTATTTTAATATATTCAAAACGTATTTCAGTCAACAAAATAAACTCAAAACAAATTCGCTGGAAATGACATTTTCACCTCATAACGTAGAAACACTAGTAATTCCTTTCGAATCGGTCATACTTGTTATCTTTGTATCATTGGTGTAGAGTTTTCATTTACCGTAGTTTAAACTTTTTGTCACAACCTCGGAAGCAGTTGACTAAATTTTCGTACTTTTAGGCTCATATTCTGACGTTTATTCATTGCATATTCATTTCATTTTGTAGTTTATGAAAAGGATAAATCAAAATGAAGATGGTGAAAATATAAGTACGACAAGTTGTGTAGTGAAATGTGAAAATATGTTACAAAAATATTCGCTTAAGTTGCGACAAAAGGTCAGAATCGCCAACCTGCGTGGATTTCGTTCTCGTAGCCGATCCTATGGTACGGAACCCTAAAAATAGAGACATATTGAGATGGTGAGCTTTTACATAAGTAGTGAATTACAGTTTCATTTATGTCTTTTGTATATGTTCAAATATTGCCCAATCATAATGAATGTGTAATTTTAATTGATACAGTCTCATCGGACTCATCGACCGCACACCACTTCCGGAAGGTTAAAAGGATAAGCCGAGAAATTTGTAACAGAATATTGGTTTTATAAAAAACCAAGAATATAGAGTGTAGTTGAATATGGTGTTGATTAATATTTAGAGTTTTGCTAGGAGTCTGGCATCAATGAAATCGGCCGAAACAATTGCGTACAAGTAAATCTGATAAATTTGTATAGAATTGAGTTAAAGTTTGTATAAAAGTCGTTACGTGTATGCGTGTAGAGGCAAAAGTTAATACCCGATTTAGTCTATTTCAATTTAATACACCGTCGCGTCGTAAGATTTACATGTTCGCAATAGTTTCGGCCGATTTAATCCATTCCAGCCTTTAGTCTCAACTCAAGCTCTGACTTCTGCTACACTCATGCAAATCGCACGACTTGACCATACACAAGTGGTACGATTTGCTTAAGCGTGTATAGCGGTCTTTTGTCTACAACGCTAACACAATTTGACGTTCAAAAAAATCAGGAGAAATCATGAACATCAGCTATGCAGTGCTGCAGCATCATACTCAACATCGATGTACGATGCTGCGATGATGCCATAGCCTAGGCATACATGCCTCACTTTTTAAAAATGAGTGTCATTCGAAAGGAGGGTGGGGGGGGGGGGGGGAGGAAACGTTCTACAAGCAAATATCTCTGGCCATTTTGAAATTGTGAAATATTTATTTCATTTGACTTCAATTTTTAACTATCAGTGCAACTTTTTATAAAAATTATTTATTATAAAATTTCTTTCAATATATCTACTTTTTATTCATTACATTTTCTGTAAAAATTCCAATAGCAGTACAAACTCTATCATAGAACATGACAAAATTCAGAAGTTACAAAATCCAGAAACATTAAAACAAATCCAGAAATTAGAAAATTCAGAAGTGACAAAATGCAGAAGTGACAAAATCCAGAAGTGACAAAATCCAGAAGTGACAAAATTCAGAAGCGACAAAATACATAAACGTCAAAATCCCGAAATTGTAAAAACTGTTATAACTAAACTTTTTTTCAAATGCCATGAACTTCGCCTAGCAATTCTCACATTTCGTCTTTGTTGTTATATAAATCTGTGTTATTAATATTGTTGGGAGTTTTGTGATGACATATTCATCTGATGGAAACGTTACATCTTTATTATCGCATCAGGCTAACCCAACAATGCCTGCACATAAGTCACGATTTGTGAACAAACATTATATGAAATTTGGAAGTGTTGATTGCGATGGCGATGGCCAAGGTCCAGAATGCATGATAATTCGAATTAGAAGAACGAAGTTTAAATTTCGGAAATTTTAAATGCATAGAAAAATGTTTGCGTTGATGTATTATCCTGCTCTGAAGTGTATGAATTAGGTCTGTGCCTAGGTCTCATTTATTAAATAGTGCGTAATTAAATTAGTGTACGTGTTGAAGTGGTAGGGGGTGAATAAATATAACAAATATAAATAATTTGTTTGATTTAAACGTAATCGTAAAATTTCCGGGCTTATGAAGAAGAATTCAGACTAAAAGTAAATCCAGAAAAAAACCCGAAATGTAATAAATGTAATAACCGCGCGCGAATGGCTTTCCTGGATTTTTTTCTGGCTCTGGATTTTGTCACTTCTGGATTTTGTCTCTTCTGGATTTTGTCACTTCTGCATTTTGTGTATTCTGGATTTTGTCTTTCTTGATTTCGTCACTCTGGATTTTGTCTTCCTGGATTTCGTGCCCAACTCAATCTATCAGCCATATGGATATTAACTCGCATCTACGATCTGTTGCGAACGTTCTCGTGTAATTTTCTTTTCTCTGCGGTAAGTAGTTTACAAGATTACCGCATCTTAAACAATGTTCACATAAAAAAATAGAAAAACTTTATTTCACATCAAACCCCATATAACGATTGAACATAGAAAATTGAAATGTTCAAACATTATGGTAAAGCATTTAAAATAACAATAAGCTCCGCTGCAGGAGCCCATCTCTGCAGAAAAATTCGAAATTTTTTACTTATTTTTTATTTTTTAATATTTAATTATTTTTGAAACATATTTTTCGTTATTCGGATTTAAACTCGTTGCACAGAGTTTTTTTCTTAAGGTTTTTTCAATATTCATGTCATTAAAAAAAACAGCATGCTGGGATTCGTCCGCGTTATAACTGACAGAGGCTTGCTATTTCAATATGGCAGTTTGCACTAAACCGCAAGTGTGTCTATATATACTGTGAAACAACTCTGTATACACTCGGTGTACATTCAATATGTAGAACATTGGAACTCAGTACTGAAATTGCGAACAATTTCGCGGTGTAAACAGTTTAATGCAATCTGACTCAAGCTATAAACCATAATCATTTCAAACACGAAATAGAAGAAAGTAGCTATTGTCATCTTTAAATAAGTCAGGTTTCGATGCAGCTTTCTCAATCGATTAGTATCGTGTTTTATGGTAGGAGGTCTCTAGCTCTTAGCACAACTCTTTCACGAAAAACCCATTTCCACGATATTCAGCCCAATTACAGAAGGGGGCTGCCACGTGGAGGCATATCAAGTACTTGAAGAAGTCAACAACAGTTGCAGCACTTCATCATGCAATAAGCAACATAATATAAATAAATAAGAAAAAGCACGCAAATAATAAGCCGCAGGCACTACATACAAAACAAAGGGCTAATTTAATCTAGTTAAACCACAATAATAAAAATTAGTATGTATAATTTAACTCAATTCTTCTCTCTGTTTCCAATACAAAATGACTTATTATATCATTATAATATTCTTCACTGCTAGGGAAATTTTTCAATAACTTTTTTTCAACATATAAAAGTGCTATGCTACTTAGGCGATCATCCCCAGTGGAATTTCTTAAAACTTACTTTTTAAAAGTTGAGAAAACTGCGCTCCGTAGTTGCACTTGTGACAGAAATTGTCAAAACTAATAGAATTAATTACAAAAATTCTGGGAAGAAGCTTTGTAATCTACTGTTTATAAAATAGTCCTATAACTCCTTAAAATTTTTGTATTTTAAGTCATCATTGATAAAACAATAACCAGTCAAGTGCGAGTCGGACTCGCGCACGAAGGTTTCGTACCATCGTATAAAATTTCACACTACGTACTTTTTATTTATTTATTTATTTTTTCAAATGAGAGTAGGCGTCATGTGAAAAATAATGCTGTCATTTGAAACAAATGCCTACTTTTGATAATAATAATGAATGAGAATAAAACGAGGTTATTTTTATTATTTTTTGTAATATCGCCAATAGAAGAGCACAGTCTGTGGAAATTTCAACTGTCTACCTATTACGGTTCATGAGATACAACTTGGTGACGGACGGACAGTGAAGTCTTAGTAATAGGGTTCCCGTTGTTACCCTTTGGGTACGGAGCCCTAAAAACTAACAACTCCGTATCTAAACAACTGAAATGAAGTTTATCTGGATAAATTTTTTTTACATTTTCAAACAAATCACGGGGATAATTTTTAGAAAACGGTCAATACAATGATGTATTCACAAGTTGAAGATAATTTAACTGCTGGAGCGAATCTAGAAGTGATTTCCTGGAATAAATTAAATATTATTTTGAAAAAAAAGTTGCCTGTAACTAGCTTCTATATCTATTTTACCATTTACAGAAAGTCTAGCTCTTTTTCGCAGACACAAGTTTCCATTGTTCGATGAAAATATAATTGAAACTGGCTTCGAATTTCTTTCAATTTTTTTCCCAAATAATAATTTTTTTTAATGCAGTAATTGATGTCATTTTCTTTTGTTTGGAAGATTTTAATCAGCTGGTCATTGAAGAAAAGATATTCAAGAGAAAATTAAATTGAAAATCTGTGAGCCTTTAGCATCATTGAAAGTCTCATTGTTCCAAGAACACACTATTTGTGATACTAAGGTACCTACGGCAAATAAGGCCCACCTAATTTGAAAATGCAATAAATCAAGTATTTGGTGATATAGAACTACAAAAATAAGTTTTCCGTGAAGTTTATTTATTTGTACAACTAAAAAAATAAATAAACTACAACAGATGTGAATATTTCCAAAAATAATTCCGTTTTATAAACCTTTTCCAGGGGCCTTATTAAACTACCACAGTATAATAAGGCCCAATGCAAAAATTAACTTTTTCAAAATCTTAACCAGAGGAATGATTCCCTTTAAACTTGCTAAAACTAAGAAAATCAAGCAAATTCGGTTATTTTTAATAATTTCGAATAAAAATTAAAATGGGCCTTTTTTTCCCAAGGCCCCAACAGGTTCAGTTATAAATTTCTTAACGTACAACAGAGTAGATCCAAACGGTCTTCATTCTTTGGAACAAAAATAATGTCACATAATCATAATCCTATATAGGAACATAAGTTTCATTGAGAATTTAATCAATTAAACGCAATGGTGTGCGAAAATAAACACCGAAATCATGAACTACATTACCTAACGTTCAAACTAAGCAAGTTACTACATTAGGACAAAGCAATTAATCAACTGAACTTATGATTTTGTGTAGGCGAAAATCATAATTCCAAGCAGCCATACTCCTCTCGGTGACGTATCGTCTGACAAGATGGCGGCTCGTGCTGCTAGATGCGCCCTCGACGGCATTCGTGTTGACTTAATGCATGTGCGCTTAAAGTATGAGGTTGTTGCGATTCATTTTAGTTTGAATTTTTAAATGTGAGCCTTATTATCCTCCGGGCTTTATGTGCCGCAGGTACCTTATAGAGTAATTCCTCTAAATCAGACTTGTTTTCTAAAAATGTTTATACAATCCTGTCGCTATAATTCCATCTACCCACACCTGTATGTATATCCTTCAGAATTTATCAATGAAAGTACTATCTGAATGTGTAAAAATCAATTCTGAAACTCTATGCTGCGTTCAGCGTACCATAGCAATGTAAGTTTTCTAATTAATAATTGTCATTCTTAGTATAGTGTCTCTGAAATTCTATTTATGCCATATGACATAATATCTCAATTTGAAATCGAACATCTGTCCCCGGTATTACAGACAGTAGATAAAAGTTATTTTAAACTGCGCCAATTATTGAAACGTTAACATAATGTTAATATTGAATTCTTCTACTGAAGAACCTCTTCATTTTGAAAGAAAAATGCTATTTTTATATTTAACAAGCTTTTCCTGATGCACCTGTGATATTCCAGCTTCATACCAAAAAGCTCAAATGATTACCGGGTTTTACTCCAAGATGTATACATCACAGTTTGAGAATTACTTAGCCAGAAACCACGTGGCGTCTGCAATGTAAACAATATAATTTCATCGAAATTTCATTCACCGGCAATAAATGCCGCGCATGCTTATAGCTCTAGAAGATATATTTGCTTCCAAGTCAATTTGTTTGTTGAAATCACCCAGTAAACATCCTCAGCCCCACAGAAGGAGTTACTTTGCTAGTGCTGTGCTGCTACTGGTTTGAGAACTTAGCATCAGTTGAAGCGGTGACTCTTCAGGACTCACAACTAGGACACAAACAAATTTCGGCCACACGTCGAATTTTATTTCGCTGCCTACCTAACTACCGAATGTGTTGCGAAACGTGCTATTTTTCGCGCGAAATTACAAATACCTTGTGAGTGCAGTGTTTAAATTCAATAATACGACTTCCACCTGGGTGAAGAGATTTATGTGAAAAGTTACGAAATAGTTGTCTCCATTCAGGGAATTAATTTTGTGTGAAGTTTTGTGAAGTTTTGTGGAAGTTTTGTGAAAGTTGCTTGTGTCTGGCAATCTACGAATTGCCCAGAAAAAGAATTTTTGAAATCAGTGCTCAATTCTTGAAATTTATTATACATGAAATTTTCACTTAAACAACATCAAAAGTTCTTCCACGTCGGCAATGATCTATGCGAAAGAAAGTATTTAGAAAGTGGAAGGAGATGTTAATGATGATGATATAAAATGTAAAAAATTGTTTTAAGGATATCTTTATTTTGTGAGATTGAGTATTAAAATAGTGTAATTAAGGTTATAAGTAAAATCATATTTCTTGTAATTGAAACCGATAGTATCAATCATAATACATACATAAACGCCTCAATAGCAAGGACAAAAGGTATAAAATTTTAAGTGAAGTGTCGATAAAATTATGTATTTAAAGGGAAAAGTGTTAGAAGTGATTAATTTGTACCTAAAATAAATTTACTTCTGCGGAGATTTCTAGGTAAGTAAATTTGTGTCTTGTAATAGAATTAAGGATTTAGTGAACAAATTGCCCTCTTGGGAGAAACACCCTCACAGAATTCTGTCTTAAAAATCATACCGGGAAAGCATGATTTATTTTCATATTTTGTACTTAGCGGATTACAAATATTTAAATAAGCAGCAGTAGAAATTAGAATTTTAAAAGTTTCCTTGTTAGATGGGGGGTATTTGCTTAATGTTGATACTTACTAACTAAGTAGTATCTTAAAATCTAGTGATATAAAAATTTTAAAATTGAATTTTTATGCTTCACGGTTTAACTATTGCAGTCTTGGAATAATAAAAAATTAGTGTCATTAGATTTGCATAAATGAAGACTTTTTATCTTACAGTATCAATATTTTCGCTACATAGCAAATATAAAAAGTGATGCCCGAGTTTTCTCTTATTTTATTATAATTATTATTTCCAAGACGATTTTTATGTTGACTACGTCGCACTAAATATAGGCGCAGCAATGGATCCTATAATGGTAGGGGTCATGAAAGAAAAGTTCAGTATAGACATGTTTGAAAACTTCCCATTCTCATAGCATTTTACCCTGATTCAGTGGTGCCACTTTGGCTACGATCATTGCAAATGGCTACTTTGGGCAACATGTGACTCCTTATATTTTGGCTACGCTAGAGAATTTTTGAATACATACGTAGCCACAATATTTCCAATATTTTTTATTTATTTTAATTCTCAGAATGTAGTAGTGTAAATGTAGGAGCTATCCTTTTTTATGCTGATTAAACCCACCAATAGCGATTGTAAAAATTTTTACATTTCTGTGCTCATTTTTATAATAAAAACTTGTAAGCAGGGAGATTATATGAGTATCAGTGATTTTCGCAGCAAGAATACATACTTTTTCAGTGCTCCATGAACAGTAATTTTTTTTTTTAACTATCAGTTCTGTGTTTTAACTGCAAACAGACTTAGTAAAACATATTAAATTACTGGAAAACAAAATGTAAAAGCTGTAGGTTCGTTGCGAAAAAGAAATAACTCGGACAGCATAAGCCCTGCGGCCAGGACCGGATTAAGCCCTAAGAACTGAAACAACTTTGGGGCCCCATATTATTATCCATCACTGAAAATATTAACAAACATAAACCGTAAAATAAAATTTTATTTTTCTTAACAAATCTTCAATTTTCTTAATATAGAATATAATGTTTTATATTTGTAGAATAGACCAATTTATTTATTCAAACGAAAAGTTTTCTACATCCTTTTTTTTTTTTGGCAGTCTTTGACAACATCGTCAAAACTAATTTTCCGTAAAACATCTCCTATACTTATAGTCCAGTCAATAGGGACTAAATAAGGCCTTTGCCCAACAATAGTTGGGGTAGTTGTGATTTTTATATATGTTATCCAGCTCCTGACCCTGATAAAAAATCCAAATTTAGAAATCCCTTTGGGTGGGGTCCGCGCGGTCCGGCATCTAGGATTAAAGGTACAAACAATTCGTTTTTCCAAAATAATTCCTCAACGGTTGATCCTACGGAACAAATGTAAAAAAATATAAATTTGAAGAAGACTAAATTGCCTAAATTTTTGTGTAAACACTTTTTTTGTAAGTCTGATGTGTACGAGTTACAGCGGCAGAAACGTGAACATTCTCCCAAAAAAATATATACATATAGTAACATTTATGCAGGGTGTCAGCTTTCACCTTCCAAAGAATTAATAAGGAAAGCTTATTTTCAGCTTCCCTTCGTAGGACATCAATGCATTACAAGAAATGGACTGGATATCAGAGCGTATTGCTTCTATACCTTTCACAAGAATGTTTTCGGATTGCATCCGAAAGGCTTCCGTTTCCCGCTGGGATAGAATTGAATATGTGAAACTCCACAATCACAGTGTTTCACACCGTACAAATCTTAGGGAAGTCCTCAATTTTTTCTTAGAATTTTACTGCATATTTTTTCATTGAAATCTGTATGCATTTTTGGCGGCCGACAACGGCACACATGAAAGTGTTGTATCTGAAAATAACTCCATTCGGTCTGCCGAAAATTTTTCTGTAAATTTATCAGATGAAATGAATGCTATTGCCTAACTAGCGTCTACGCTCATAAAAATTATTAGTCGCCCCCCAAGCACCTGTTGTTTGAGGAATAAATAAATTAATGTTTTCAATATCTTACACTTTATACCATACAACCATTTTTTTCTCTTAGTTTGAATCCTGATACTTATTTTCATATTTCACGACTAGGCTGACGAAACCGCTGAGAGTTCTTGCAATTATTCGTTCTTTGGCTGTACTTAGGTACATACGCACTGTCGCTCTTTCCATTCCACGGACATAATTTATTGGAGTAAGTTGAAATCTCACTGTGATCCTTGAATTGCATTAACTTCCTACTGGATCTACGATTTAAATTTTGTAATAAATATTTTGGCATTTTGGACATTCGGCTCTTAATTAAAAATTAGGTAAGTGCCTGGCTATATTTATTTAAATGTATTCTTGCAATAAGCATACATAGTAGGTTCCTACATCAGGTTGAATTTTATTCCATTAGGTAGGTATATCTACATATTTACATTTATTTACTTTTATGTTTCTTTGTTCCTTGGGTGTTGTTTTTGTTTTAATCGTGCACTTTGATTTTACTTAGAGCTTAAAGGATATCTTAAAAAGAAATTCTCTTCGTTTGGATTAAAGTATTGCATATATTTTTAGACTATACAGGGTGTTTCCCACTAGGAGGTAAATAGAGCGGGAGGTGATAATACACACCTAGGCGAACCAAAAATTGTATGGTAGGGGGGGGGGGGCATATCAACCGTTTTGGAGTTACAGGGTGATTAAGAAAAAAAGCTAGTTTTTCACAAAACACCCTGTATCTTAAGAACTACAGGGTGTACGGTCACAGTTAAGTGCTCATTGTATGCAGAACTTAATGGCCTTTCCAACGGCTGCTCAATCAGCACACCCCTCTCCCTACAAGAATTACGGTTGTCTAAACTAAAAATTTCGGATTTTCTTACCGTTTTTTTTTTAATTTGACCTCTATTATTTTTGAAAAAGATCGTTACCATAACTTTTTTTTATAAAAACTGTAGACTCTTCTCTTTAAGTTGACCTATTACAACCAGTGTGCTATGCTAAGATACAGGGTGTTTTGTGAAAAACTAGCTTTTTTTCTTAATCACCCTGTAACACCTAAACGGTTGATTATGCCCCCCCACCCCCTGGCATGCAATTTTTGGCTCGTCTAAGTGAGTAGTATCACCTCGCGCTCTATTGACCTGCTGGTTGGAAACACCCTGTATACCTACACAAATTTTACATACCCCACTACTTCTGCCTCTAGAGTTTCGTAGTATCTAAAATGTACTTGGCTCCCACAGCACTTCAAAGTATTCTTTTAAATCGAGGAAATCTTTCCTAGTGATTGAACCCCACGATCCTCATATGAGCTAGTTCTGATGTGCAATTAGGGAAGCCTATGTGTTCTTTTAACTTTCAACTATTTTAACAAAAATTTACTAAAAGTTGGCAAAAAAAATCTATTAATCATGATCTAATAGATAGGCTACATCAATTTAAATATTTTTAAGCACACCTCAATTGAAACTTTTGGAATTTCATAGGTTATAATAAAAAGACAAGAACAAGTATAATAGTAAAAAAAAAAAATAACAGAATCACGTAGCGAATAATTCTTTTTTGATTTATCCTAGAGCGAGAAATATTTTTTTACTCTCGATAAATAAAAGGCACTCGCGAGCGACTCGAATTAAAAATAAGACTTTTGTGGATAAAACTCTCGAGCGAAATAAAACTTGAACTCTTCAAGGATAAAACTCGAGGCCGAAATAAAAATCAAATTCTCTGTATATAACACTCGTTCGCGAGGGAAGTAAATTTTCTTCACTATCCGTTCCCTATTCAGGTCAACTCGTTCTCAAGAAAAAATGCGAACGGGCGGACATGCAAAAGTCGAAATGTTGCATGATTCACGTAAAGGTTGTGGCGATGGCGATTAGTGATACCCGCTTAGGCGTTATTATCGTAAATGTTCGATTTGTACCTATGCAAATATATTTCGCTAAAGTTTGTAATTTTATTTGCCTTGCATTAATGTTTACCACCCACTCACCGCCCCTCACACTCAACTCATCTTGCAATATGATGCCAGACAGAATTTGTTCGGATCGTCTAATATCGCCAATAATGCTCACGAATTCTGCAGAAATATGATCGATTTCGATTCTAAGAAGTAAATCAATTCTTAGCTACATTGAACACAAATTTCTACCGGCCTGAGACAACGCTCATATAATATTTTAGCTAACAAACTGAAGAAAAAAAATCAATCTAATTTTAGTTTTAATTTTTTTTTTTTTTTTTTTACCGATTCTAAGAAGTAAATCAATTCTTAAGCTGGTTTCCCACGGCGCGTGGTTTTACGAGCCGCGCCGCGCGAGCACGAGCCAACGCTTCGTGGGAAGGGTCTGGCTCGAGGTGGCGCGAGCTCGCCTGTGCTGGCGCGCCCGATCCATTTCGAGTCGGTAACTTCAAAGGCCCGGCGCGAGCATGCGCGAGGTGGCTTGTGGTGGCTCGAGGCTGCGCGTTACATTTACTCATCATTTCAATTTTGTACGTACACTCGTACTGTTGCCGCATATCGTTTATATTTTCAAAACATATGGCGTGGACGAACGAACAAGTTTTGAGTTCTTAAGTATATATGAGAACGAACCCGCTTTGTGGAATACAAATAACGCAGAGCATAAAAACAAGAACGATCAGCACGATGCGTGAACTAGAGTTAAAAACAAATTTATGGCCGGAAATACATCATTAACATTAAGGAATTAAGAAAGAAGAGCGACAGCTTAATGGCAACTTATTGGAAATTAAGCAGCAAAATAAAAGAATCCATGAAGGCGGGCAGTGGTGCAGGCGAAATATACTATCCTGATTGGCTGTTTTAAAATGTCATGTCGACATTTTTAGAAGCTATATACAGTCCAAAACAAACGAAGAAATCTGGCGCGAGCTCGTAGCATGCCTCCCACGGCCTGTGAGTTCACGCGCCGCGCCGCGCGAGCAAGAGCTGGCTTGCCTCGTGAAATAACGCGCCGTGGGAAGCCACCTTTAGATTGAACACAAACCACTGACTTATAACAATGGACTGAGCGTATTGCCATTTTCCTATAGGAAAGCATGGCACAAGTTTTATAGTTCTCTCTTTCGCCCTATGGCAGAGTTGGAGCTACCAACACAAAATATTGCGTTCTGGAACATTTGCTTATGCCATTTGATGTTTTTATGTTGGTTACAGATGCAATCACCGCAGAAGGAATAAGGTAAAGATAGTGTTTACCATGCTCCGTCTCTCTTGCCAATAAGCAGGATTCAGTTAAGAATAACTTTTGAAAATTAAAGTCGGAATGAGTTTAATTCCTTATAAGCGATTAAAATATCACTTGGGCACAAGAAAATATAATTTTTTAATTAAATTCGATTTACAGGTGTAAAATTTCATCTGATTGGTTGAGTTTTACATGTTTTTTATGTAATCGTTTTAAAGGGTTCTCTAACGGTGATATCCAGAAACCAAATCAATCCAACTTCCTCGAAGCCGAGACTATCCAGACAAAACTTATTCGAATCGTCTTCAGCCACCAATAATGCACACGAGTTCTGAAGAAATATTCTCGATTTAAAGTCTATATACCTATTATTGAAATGAAGAATTTCCTTTTATGTACAAAAATGTCCCTTCTGGAAATATGTTTCCTACTTTATAGCAGCACAAATCGTTTGCAACTTAAAAAGCATATTTTATGCTGGCTTCACTTTTTGCGAACTGTCGTCAGTCTATATTTTGAATTCCACATTATTTTTCACTGAGGCCAAGCCACTAACTTATAACAATGGACCGTAGTCTTTTTTCTATAGGAAAGAATGCACAAGTTTTAGAGTTTTCTCTTTCGCGCTACGGCAGAGTTGGAGCTACCAACACAAAATATCGCTTATTGAACGTTTTCTAATGGCTATTTGATGTTTTTATGTTGGCTGCAGATGCAATCACCGCAGGAAGAATAAGGCAAAGATATTGCTTACCATGCCCCGACTCTTTTGCGTACACGCAGAATTCAGGTTAAAATAACCTTTTGAAAATTAAAGTCGGAATGAGTTTAATTCCTTATAAGCAAATGAAATCTCACTTGGACACAAGAAAATATATTTTTTTAATTTAATTCGATTTTCGGGTGTAAAATTTCATCTGATTGGTTGAGTTTTTTATGTAGTAAACGTTTTAAAGGGTGCTCAAACACAGATATACGGAAAACTTTTGTGCCACATGAAATAGCAAATCGCTCGGTCCATTGTTATAAGTCAGTGGGCCAAACTACACAATGTGCCTGCAATATATTTGTATTACAGAATCTTTGATGAAACTGCTGAAGCTCAGCTGCAATATTTTTGAGTCCCTTGTGTAAGCATTAATCAGTTTTTCACAACCCTGAGAATACCATTAAATTTCAGATGATGATTTTAGATAAGGTGATATAATGTCTCATAGCGTTTAGTATCGACAAATTTTCTGAAAGTACTTTATATGAAAGTACGTTATATACCTCTCCTCTTCTTCTCATATCATTTTGTAGTGTATCAACAATGTAGAATAGGTCGTTATGGTATACTTCCGGAGCAGCATCATCATTGGATACCTTTTTCTGATACATTTTCAAGTTTATTTAGCTTATGATCCACATCTGCTAGTATTTCTTTTGTAGGTACTTCATATTTTTCCAATTGATTCCGTGAAATACACAGTTGATTAGCTAATCATTCATAGATATCTGCACATATTTTTAAGTTGAAGTCCTATTATTTATAACTTGGCGTACTTTATGAAAATTATTTAAGACCTGATTTTAAAATTTCAACATAAAGATGAATTCTAATCCTTCTTATTGGCTATGTTATCTGCCTCTCATCTAGTGTCTCCTTTTTGAAATTGGTCTTCAGCTATACAATCAAATTCAGGAAAATATTTCATTATTGTTTCCGTAGCCATAGCATGTGCCGCCTATCTGCTGTCTGAGACGGATTTAAGACACTTTCATTTCCAATGCAATCTTTAAGGATTTTTCACAGACGTGTTATCGTAAGAATGATCTCTAAATTTCGAGAAGTTTAGCTTATAATGTTCGCATAAATAATATAAACCTGATTTGTAATTTCTTGACAAGTATGACTTTGTAGCGATTACGATCGATACCTTATATATAGTGCCTATGACTATTGTTATGTTGTCGCAGGGACGACAGCTAGAGTTGTGGGTGTACGGCTTATCCCCTATGTATAGAGTCTATGACTCGAACGAATCTCAGCTGGAGAAGAGGTCGACGCTCCTTGCGTCATGAGGTCAGGGAGTAGCGTTCTTTTGGTTTTCCCTGAGGTTTGGCTTCTTGACACTATTGGAGAAACATTAAGAGAATAATATATATAAATCATAATATAATTTAATATGCGCTACATGGAGGGAACTCTTTGGATTCCGCTTGTAAAATTCCGTTTGTTTTATTTAGATACTAATATTTTTATGGCGCGGAATGCTTTAACAAGAATATGTTTTTTATAAGTTCTGTGAACGAATTCAGAATACAGACTGATGGCCAAAAAACAAAGTGAGAGCAAGACAACAAAGTCGCCGTAAATTATTTGCTGTTAACGATTCGAATATATGGTAGTCCCATATACTTAACAAAATGAGGCCGACGCCATACCTAAGTTGCCACCAAAAAGTTTGGCAAAGTCTCTAAATTAATCGTCAACATAATTGACATTTCTGTGTAGACAGTGAATAATTGACATTCGTGTTATCTGGATTTAGTTATTTTTTTAAGCAAAGAGAAGCAAATTAAGAGGTAATGGTAAATAAAGTGGTTATTAAAAACTTATATGAAATTAATTAATTTAATTAGTTCGAAATGCTGCATTTCCTACGAGAGTCGATAACTTCAAGAGAGTAAGTGTAAACATTCAACATAATATACATACATATATGTGAATGAATTTGTAAATAAATTCACTTCAAGGCATTCCAGTAATTATGATCAAGATGACGATGATGATATGTCTGCAGAGCTAACAACAGAAAATCCCCTCATCCCGATTTCCGAGTAATCCATGGAAAACTCAAGTTTTTTAAGAGAGTTCACCCAATTAGGAGAACCTGGTTATAGTAGGAGTGCTGAGCCAGTTGCTTCTACACCTATTACAGACAGCCGTTCGCAAAAGACCAGGGACTCGGACAGTAGGAAGATTTTCAAAAATTTATCAATTGCATGGCTGAGAAGTTTAATGAAAAAGAAGTAGAAGAAGAAGAAAGCATGGATATATTTTTCAAGTCCGTGGCGAATCGACACAGAAGGGACCCACAAACTCTATTATTTCTATTCCCTAATTGCCATTAAAGTTAATGCTCATTTTACGTAAAAAATTCATAATTTATATTCATACGAATTCTATCGTGGCAATCACATTCGGTTACGAAAATTGGTTATTATTATTATAATTTACTTTCGGTACACCATCACTAAAAACCTTCCAAAAATTTGAAATTTATATATAAAAAACAACTATTAAAAGAAACTGCAGCGAATTTAAAATTGTTACGCAAAAATTTGATACACAACTCAGACTTGCAAAAGACTTGACCTTGCAAAAACTATGTACTTGAAAAAGGACTGGACAGTTTTGCAATAGGTACCTAGTAAGTTTACTTGGAACACAGTTCTTTTAAAACACTTGTAATTGATGATTTGAAGATACCAAACATCCTGTAGGCTTTTTAAGTACAAATATAGAGTTTAGAAGCAATACCTACATACAACACGAATTATGAGGTTTTACATTTATCCTGGATCCAGTTAAAACATTTAAATAAAACAATTTTAATAATGAAAAAACTTGAATTTATTCCTTTAAATCTCCGTTAGGAGAAATCAGTTCGGTTTTAAATCAAGTGCATACATTTTTTTGGTGTTTTTTAGGTATACATAAATAATTTTCCATAAAAGAAGTATACAAATTCAAGTTATCTTGTGTCAAAATATTATAATACTGTAATTAGATCCAGTAAAATAAAATTATTACAAAAACAAAAATTCTCTGATTATAAGGCTGATGTCACATTTTCCATAATTGCAGTTTACTAAATTTCAGTATACTGAAATTCAGTTTCAGTATGGAATGACACAGTTTTGCTGAATCCCAAAACTGAATTTGAGAATGTCCGTCCGGTGGAGCAGAGGATATCATTGATTAAACACTCCTAATGTTCCACAACCAGTCACTGCTTTCAATATCTGAAATTAATTTCCCTGTGTCGAACATTTTAACAAAATTCTTTTGTATACCTTGTTCTAGAACTCCCATATACTGGAGCGAACAAATTATTCTTATATCTACTCGTAAAGTGTCCACGCCACTGATAATTCAGCAAAAATTGGAAAATGTGACAGCATTCGTAAGTCACTAAGGCCGTTTGCACATCGAAAAACGAAAAGAAAACATTAAGCCGAAAAACATAAATTGTGTCCTAAACTAACGGAAATTTGCCACAATACATATAATAAAATATTGAATATTTATTTTGATTACAGTTTCAGTAAAAAAATATCCATATTTAAAGCTTTGTTTCAATTAAAACACATTTTTATCCGTACGAGAAACAAATTTTCGTTCCGAGCTGTCAAGTATATTTTCGTTCCATACACGAACGAATATTCTTTTCGCTCTTACAAAATCCGTTCGTTTTTGATATGTAAGCATAAACGAATTTTCGGTGCGGTTTATTCGTTCGTGTTCGTTTTTCGATGTGTAAGCGGCCTAACAATACTCCACCGAAATGAGCAAACTGAAATATTTTAGTAAACTGAAAACTGAAAAATCGGAAACGCTCTTTGAATTTTTTCACTAATCTGAATTTCTAGAATTCAACATACTACAATTACGAAAAATGTGAGATAAACCTTAAGGCAGAAAAACATCCAGGCCTCCAGACTTCCTCACGGCATTGAACAAATTTCTAGTACAGCTTTTTAAAAGAGTCATCACAAAAACAACCAACCAAATTTTGCTCTCAGGCCACTTTTCTCAAAAATATTTTTTTTTAATCTAAGACTGGCACTAGGGTAAACCACAATGGACGTATTCGCAAGCAAAATTAATTAAGTAAGGCGAACTCGCCCTTTAAATTAAAGAGACCTACGTACAAAAAATAACTTGAAGGTATCAGTAAGGAGCTTTCATTAGGTATGTCAAATTTTCGTAAGTAAAGTGATGTAAGACCCACTCATTCCATAAGGACTCATCTCTTTATCAAATGATATTAATGAAATCTGTAGGTAATTCGAAACGACGCACGTGGTCCATTCTAAGAGAAAAACTTGGCAAGAAGCTAAGAAAGCGAGGTATTGTTTCGGAAAGTGCTGCGAACTTTTCTTCAGATTATTCTTCAGATTGTTCTTATATTTTTTATATAAAGTCCATAGAAGGCACAAAATTTCAATTAAATCTACTTCCACTTGTTAATTTTTATTTTATTCTTACAACTATTTAAAATTGATAACCTCAAGGCTCGATTCTTGGCCCGCTTCTCTTCTTATTATACGTTAATGATCTTCCAAAAGAACTCTGCTCCTTGTCTTTAATCTATGTTGATGACACTAAAATTTATAGACTGCCAGTATCAAAAGACATGCAGAAGATACTGTCATGGTGTAGCAAAAACCAGTTGTTCCTAAACGTGGACAAATGCAAATGCATTTCTTTTACAAGAAAACGCACTACGCTGTACTGGGAATATAAGTTGGGCACTCTTCCAGTTACCCGAAATAAATGACCTGGGAGTACAATTTGATAATAAGCTATTGTTTGACTCTCACATTAATAATATCACCAATAAAGCTTTTACAACTCTGGGGTTTGTCGTAAGGTGCGCTAGGCCTTTTAAGCAGCTCTCTACCCATGAAACTATGTACAATACCCTAGTTAGATCCATATTAGAATACGCTTCCCCAATCTGGAATCCCTTTTACACAACATACAAAAAAACAACGAGAGTTTCCAACGCAGATTTACTAGGTTCTTGCACTTCAAACTTACGGGTTCATATGAACACTATGGCGGCAGATTGACTAGATACTCCATGGTATCCCTGGAAGCACGTCGTTCCTATCTCGATGAAACTTTGTTATTTAAAATATTACACGGCTCTATGGAATCCTCTGAGCTTTTGTCCAAATTAAAAATTAGCTCTCCTAGCTGTTTAACTCGACAGCTATCTACGTTTCACATAGATCCACCCCATACCAACTTGCGTCTCAAGTCACCTTTGGTTAGAATTCAATGGGCCCATAATGCCTTATACAATGATTTGGTTATACTCAGTGACAGCTTCGGGTCTTTTAGGCCCAGCCACATAACTGAAATTAATGCTCTGGATATTTTCTTCATTCTGAACTGATCAACTTAACGTTAATTTTTTATTTGCTTCCTTCCTTCACTTTCTCTTTTCTGTATACTAACCTCACCGCATGCTCTATTGCCCTCTCTTCTCTACTTTGCTTTACCTCACATTATACTATTTTAAAGTTAATTTAATTGCTAGTCTTACTCCTATATGTGTTACCCTACTTTTAATTCTTTATTTCTATTATCCTTGGTTTTGCTTAAGCTTTTTGATTAGTATAAATGAATTCTCTTGGCTTTTTAGATAGTATGTCCATGACTTTGAAATTTATTTGTAGTTACATTATTTAATTTTATACTATTACTTTTCCGATAGTTGGTTCTTTTCCTTTTATTAATTAATTTTACTAATTAGCGCTAACCAAATGGAAGTAAGTAAGTGGATTTATGTATCTTTTTACTATCGTTTTAATTTTTATAAATAAATAAAACATCGCCATGGAAATAAAAGGGCAACACTATTTTTACTGTAGTTTTTATCCGCACAATGTTTGCTGGGTTGTTCATTCTGTAGGAGTCGTGTCTGACGTTTTCGTGTAAATATCTGTTGATTATATCTACTTTTACTTGGAATATTAGACGTACTTTCCTAAGCTCTTAAAATATGTTAGCTTTGATTCGTTAAATTTGCACTTATTTCCTTCCTACTTGGAATATTTATATTGAATGCAAGATAAAACTTATATTTTTCTGCCAGTTTGTTTGATATCATATTCAATACTGGCTGGATTTGTTTATGTGCCTTTAATTACCTATACATAGTTCTAGCCTCCTTTTTGTTATGTAATTTGTAAAAGTTTGTGTGCACTATTTGTAGCGGCAACACTTTCCTTCGAAATTCGAAGTAATAAATTATCCAATTCGGATAACTTACAATCACGACAGATGACACTCATCAGCACTGGCATTCTAGATCTTTCTAATCACCACGCCAAGAGAACCCGGAGTACCATTCAACAGCAATGAACAGCAGTTCCGTTGTAACTCGCAATGAGTTGATTTTTAACAGTCTATCCGCCAACAATACAACTTCATATATGTAGGTAATCAGTACAATTATTTAATAAAATTAAGTTTATTTTAAAAGTCTGTCTATCACTTGACAAACCTACAGTACCAACAATATTATTGTCATGAAACATATTTTAAATCTTTTGTCATTTCATGGCAACGTTTCTATGTCAATTTTAGTAAATAATAATTAAAGTTTTTACGTAGCACCAATTTAAAACGAATTGCACTGGATTAAATTCTTACTGGCTTGAGACGATTTTTAGAATGATCCTGTTCAGCATGATCATTGAATTTAGATTCTATCAGAATCAGAAAATGAAACGCAGAAATTCCAAGCAAAAAGGGGAATTTTAATATCTTCTTATATATGTATTTGCAGAATTTGTCTGTGATTAATTTTTTCCAAGAAAATATTACACAAAGACGGAATTACTACAGAATAAACAGTTTCGTTTCCCCCTATCTGCTACATAATCAAAATGGGATGAACATTTTCATTAAACAATTTTTAATTTAGATTGAGAATCACTTTTCGCTTTTCATATATTGAATTATATGCATTTGTTGAGATATCTTTTGTAAACAGTACCCCATTAATCTTAAAGGGCTCTTAGTAGGTATATTCATTTTTTTTGTGAGAATTGAGAATTTCAGTTCCATTTCCAATAAATTCTGGAATGGTTTCATTTGCATAAAACTATTTAAGATTGAATTGAATAACGACGTCATCAATATCCTATAAAGGGGTGTTTTCTAACCTTTAAATTTTTACAATATGTAAATTCGGACAATTATCCTTTTGACAGCCTCCCCAAATTCTGGAAAAACCTAAATGGTGCTTTGTAAATGCGCATACCTTTGAAAGGAGTCTTTGGCTGTAATGTTTTAGATAATCGGTGAAATAATCGTGTATCGATCAAAGATGCAAAAAGAGAAAACACTTTTATTTTATTTTTTGAGCCATGATATTGCTGTTATGTACGTAAATTATACCTAAAAATCTAAAAAATGGTATTTAAATAAAAAATTTTAATAAATATATTCCTATAAGCTAATCATGCTTAAAAACATGATTAGCTTATCACACAAATAGGTGAAGAAAATTGCATCAGCAATTTTCTTCACATTACACACATTTCATAAAAATATTCCCATAAAACGACTTGGGAATAACAAAAGATTCAGTTTTCAACCAAGTCGTTTTAATAAATAGAATTATCCCGACAAATAATTAAAAGTAAAAAATAAAACCAAGAGATTTGTCGCGAAAAGTGCAATATGTATGTACATCGTACATATGTACATACTGCGAAAAAAGCTTTCGCGATAAGAAGTGCGCGCCGCGAAAATATATTATATGAATACGCGCGTCGCAATTTCAATCGACGGGACGGTGGCTGATGTTTATAAAAACATCAAATTTCAAGCCTCCGTCCAGCGAAAAATATTCTGTACTTGTTTAATCAAGTCCAGAATAAATGAAAATTTTTCTCTGGGTAGAAATGCAACTATGCATTTTCTACCCTGAACGAGGGCTCTTGATTGCGACGAAAGTGATCAAGAGCTGAGTTGTTTTTTGAATCTGGTTGAGAACGTCGCGGTCTAATTTTGAAAGAAAAAGGTTAAAGTTGTAAGAGAAATAAAAAAAATTATAGTTTTTGGGAAGTGGTTTCGGCTCGGTTTTCGGTCGGAGGAAAGTTGATTAAAAAGGAAAAGTTTTTACGTAAAAGTGTACAATAGAAGAGAAAAGGAAGATAATTAATTTACAGTAAAGTGTATTAAGAGCACAGTTAAAAAAGGAAAAGAAATTAATAAAGAGAAGTTAAGTTCCAAGTGAAGTGTTTTAAAATTGCCCTGCAACACAATTAGGTGAAAAGGCTATAAGTACGCCCCTTTTCGACGTACATTGAAAAAAACATAACATTGCCACACTGCAAGCAGCTACACATCCAACAAAGCATCAGTTTCTCTCATAATTCCTCGCATCTGGCTTTAAGATTTGCCTCATAAAATTGAAAAAAAATGGCACCATCGGTTGGTGTTGTGCTGTCATTAGGCTGAACTACAATAGACGTAAGGAGCTTTAGGAATTTGAACGAGCCTGAGGTTTACTTACGGATGATTTTTGCCCTAAACACACGTTAGATTTCGTAAGAGTTATTATTTAAAATTGATAATCTTAAATTTTAACTAGGGTATTGTACATAGTTTCATGGGTAGAGAGCTGCTTAAAAGGCCTAGCGCACCTTACGACAAACCCCAGAGTTGTAAAAGCTTTATTGGTGATATTATTAATGTGAGAGTCAAACAATAGCTTATTATCAAATTGTACTCCCAGGTCATTTATTTCGGGTAACTGGAAGAGTGCCCAACTTATATTCCCAGTACAGCGTAGTGCGTTTTCTTGTAAAAGAAATGCATTTGCATTTGTCCACGTTTAGGAACAACTGGTTTTTGCTACACCATGACAGTATCTTCTGCATGTCATTTGATACTGGCAGTCAGATTGATCATTTATTACTCTATAAATTTTAGTGTCATCAACATAGATTAAAGACAAGGAGCAGAGTTCTTTTGGAAGATCATTAACGTATAATAAGAAGAGAAGCGGGCCAAGAATCGAGCCTTGGGGTACGCCCCAAGTTTGGGTATATAGATAAGATGAGAAACCGTTAATTAAAACAGAGAACTGTCGATTCGAGAGATATGATTGAAATCAGAGGGTACTGCTAGAGTCAAAGCCCATTTTCTTCATCTTAGCCGTAACTATATTGCGATTAATTCTATCGAATCTATGTCCGCATAAAAAATATCTACCTGTTTAGCTTCATCAAAAGCTAGGGCAATAGAGTCTGTGAATAACAAAAGATTAGTTACAGTAGATCGACGTGGCCTGATGTAGGGTTTCTTTTGCGGCAGTAAATTATTGTAGATTAGTTGTTCAATAATCAAAACTAAGGCATTAGAAATTGAAATAGACCGGTAGTTCTTTACTAGCTTTTTATCTCCACCTTTGAACGCAGGGTTATCATACAAGTCGTTAAGAACGTCCGGGTAAGTATATTTTTTTTTTTTATATATTATTAAGCCAAGCTCAGGGGATACCCTATGATGCAAAGCACAGCATGGCAGGAAGGAGATAGGGAAAGGTTAGGGGATATGAGGAGAATGGCGTAGGTGCCGATGTATGTCACCCTTAAACTTCCGCAGATTGTATGCCGGGGGAAAAACAGAAGATGGTTAGCTGTTCCACATTCGCACTATTCGAGATAAAAAAGCATCACGGAATTTTACTGTACGGCCGAAAGTAATTTGAAGGGTTAAGGGATGTGCGCGGTTTGCAGCGCGAGTATTGCGTGCAGGAATAATTCTAGAAGGGATTAGACTAGAGATTTCATCAGAACATTGACCATGCATATAGCGATAAAGGAGCGAAAGGCATCCAACATTGCGGCGGTGCTCGAGTGAGTCGATATGACAAGTTATTGCCAAATCGCCAATGAGCTTGAAGGCTCTCTTTTGGACAATATCCAATGAAGCTAAGGCTGTGCGACCAGCCCCGGCCCATATATGGGAGTTGTATTCCATTCTAGGTCTAATGTAGGACTTGTAGAGGAGCGCTAGATTTGACGGGCTGAAATATTTCTTACACTTTTTCAGAAATGCAAGACAATTCGATGCTTCTTTGGCAACAGAGAAGATGCGATCTGTCCAGTTTAACTTACTAGAAATATTAATGCCAAGAATGCTTAGTGGCGGTGAATCAGAAATTAATGCTCCATCAAAAGAAACGGGTGTGGTTAAGTTATGATCTTGTTTTAATGAGATGAGACAGCTTTGAGTCTTAGATGCATTGAATTCGACGCGATTCGCTTTGCCCCAAGCGAGGATATTGTTAAGATCGTTATTCAATGATCTAGTCATGCAATCTCTTTTAACACATGCGGCGTTCCCCCTAGAGTCCGCAAGAGTGTCAAAGGAGTAAGCGAAATCAAGAGTACAGTGCGAAACTATGGATGGGAAAGCAGATCATTAATGAAAATTCAAAAGAGAGTTGGAGAGATAACAAAGCCTTGAGGCACACCGGCATTTATGGGATGCGATTCAGATGTATGTTTGGAGATAGAAGAATTAATCAATACGGTAACAGGGTGCCATAGAACTGAGGAACAGTTCTTGTAAAATGTGTTAGGAATACCATCTGGACCTGCAATTTTGCTTTCATCCAACGCCGCAAGTAATACTCGAACCTCAGTATGGTGTATGAGAGGGATATTTAGGCAGCTATAAAGAGTTTCATCAGACGTATTACGGATAGTCGAACTCTGGTTGTCATCAAATGTTGTCTGAAAGTGTTTAGCAAACAAGTTGTATATACTTTCTGGTTTGTTCGGAGGGAGCCAGAAAGCTTCATGCTTTTTGGCGATATCTCGAGAATTAAGGTCAATTCGATTTCCGGAAACATTACGAATTGCTTTCTAATGCTTTCTTTATTCTAATTTATTTATTCATTTTCAATGTTTTCTTTTTCATTAATTTATTCCGTTTTTTATGTATTTTTTTTTTTTTTTTTTTTTTTACTGGGGGAACCCTGGAGCAATAGCCTGCACAAATTATCTGGCAATGAAGCAAACTACATATGTATACCTTTGATTCATTATATAACGATAATGAACACCTTCAGCTTTGAATAAATTGCAATTAGAACTATATTATAGATGAAATGGAAGCTTGGCTAGATGGTTCCAAACAAATGCAAAGAAAAACAATTCAGTATTGAGTTTAAGTTTAAATCGAAATTATGACTACTATTATTGAAAATACGTTATTTAAAGTGAGAAGAAATACAAATTCTAATATAATTCTAATGAAATTATTCGATTATTTATTTGAGTTGAAATGAATTTAAATTATTTATCTTAACCTCGAATTAGATCCTAATTATATTCCTATCCTGTTTTCCATTTAAAGGATTCAAGCATTTCACTGCTGATGATAAGAAATAAAATGTTTCCGATAGTTCATATTTCTCTAAATATCAGCTGCAAATAAATTCCTTAAGTTTTGCAGGACTTGGCTTGAAAGCATATCCTCTGTGAGATCTTGTGTTATTCCTCTAAAGCCGTGAAGGGTGTAGCTACGTTAAGTGCCGTTATCGTCTACAATCCAAGGTGCAAGGATTTTCTTCCTTAATAAAAGACAGACAGAATTGGAAGAAAATCAAGTGACGCCATTGTTCAAATATTCGGGTCTCTCGGCCATTCAAAATTGATATAAACCAACAAGATCTTTACAGTATCGCTATCTCACGGAAAGAACATTGAACAGAGATGTGGACAACTTAGTCACCGTAACAACATGTAGTGAATTTTAGGTTTTCTCATAGCTAGAAACACCCAAAGCCGAAGTACCTATAACTTGTAAATGTTTCAAGTTGGGATCTCCATGAGTTCATGTCCCATAATTACTTAAGCCAGGAAAGTCCGAGAGAAATAGTTACAGCAAGTAACCCTATCATATGAGTTTCATAAAAATCTTGCCCTCGTACAATAAAAACTTCTCAGAAATCTTTTTCTTAAATATACTTAAATATAAAACCTGCTAACTTCCCGCAAATATTCTTCCCACATGAAACTTGCTTTATTATTCAGAAAAGTAATCGTATTTCAATTCAATATAAATGTGCCGCCAGCACTTTCCCAGCCGCTACAGATAAGTTTGCGCTTCTTCAAAAAAGAATAACAAACAGGTATAAGGAAGTTTTCACTGAGCTTCCGTCGCGATAACTTTAGCTCTCCGATAAATTTTTTGAGTGTACAAAATTATTGGAAAAAGGAGGAAATAAAATAAAATTGTAATCGTGGCCCTTGTTATTTATTTTTCCCTTTCCTCTTGTATTCTTGCTGTTGCGTGTTGAGAGATACCATAAGTAGCCATCACTTTTTAAATGGGTAATATGAATAACTTGATCTCATATATCTTCAGTGTCGCGATTAGATTTGTGTTACTAGGAATTGCGAGGGAAGGGTGTGAAGGGGAGACGGGGTAGTGTAGTGGGGAGGAACACAATATTAATTTTTTTTATACTGTACAATTGATAATTACTTGAAATACACTTTATGCAACACCACATCGAAGCCGAATTGCACCTTTTTCATTTATTATCGACCCAGGAGTCAGTGCCGATGAAAACGTCGGTGAATTATCATCGGCGAAAACTTCAAAGAATAATCATCGATGAAAACGCCAATGAATAATCTCCAAAGAAAATATTGACGAAGAATCAATTGACACGACTTCTTATAGCTGAATTTCTTGTTAAATTTCTAACTAGATTTGTTTGTGTAATTCAGCTATTAGTAGCCGTTTCGACTTTACTCGATTCAAGTTACATATTAGCAGCTAAGAAGAAAGGAATGGGTTTTGAATAAAGGAAATTCAATTGGTTACTTTGATACCAGGAATGTTTACTGAGTAAAATCAACTCTCATTAATTTTTCTTCCATATTCTAAAAATTGCACTTTTCTACATATTTACTCTGCAAAATCGCTTTTTATTATGGCAGGCACTTTTTAAATCCACTCGTACCTACTCAAACCAACGGTATAATATAATATGAATTAAACTTAAAAATGGAAATTCCAGCGACATTTAGACAGATGACTTATAATGAAATATCATCTGGAAAAGAATAAAAAACAAATAAAAAACCTAGAATTAGTCTAATACCAATTGTAATGATACCCTAGCTAGATGAATGCCCGTATGTATTTTCGAATGGTCAGCCATCTGTGCAAGTTTTGATTTTCGATGTGGTTTTCACATATGTATATTTCGGGAACGGTTCGTCGAACAGGAAAAATGATTATAACCAATTTCATAGGATTTCTTATTCCGAAGAACTTGCAGTACAATCAAAACGAGTAGGACTGATTGTTTTTACAGTATACATATAAAATATTAGTTTTTATATAGCAACACTAAGAAAGGGTTGCCTGATTTAGTTCATTTTGAAATGTTTTTACTATTGCTATGAAAACACCATGTACCAACTTTCAGCTCTCTATGTTGACACCTTCTCAGGCAGTGTCCAAAGATATAGTGGAAACCGAAATTTTTGTATGGCAACCCTACGAATGAGTTACTCGTCCCATTTTCGAATATAAATTTACTTTTTTTTAAAGCCCGTGTGTAAAATTTCAGCACACTAAGTGAAAGCGTTCTGAACTTATCCTGAGTATGGACCAACAGACGGAAAGGCGGGCGGACATGAAAAAATCAAAATAACTTTGTTGTGAGTGGATACACACTCACCAGTTTTCTCTACCATAATTATTTCTGTCCGTTGCAAACGGAATGACAAACTTAGTATACATACTCTGTGATTTCATCTAGGGTCTAAATAGTGTACAGACAGGCATCCTGGGCCTAACATGATTAAATCTTCACAGTCGAGTTTCGCTTCTTTTCTGCAGAACCTCGAAACATAATTTTCATTCCGACGATTTCTTCGATGATTCCGATTTCAGACTGGAAGATCGTTGAGAGCTTAAAGAGTTAAAGAGCTTTCTCCTCTGCCTTATATATTTCCGAGAATGCAAGATTCTTCAACAGAGGTATGAAAACTAAATATAACCTCAAAGCTCGCGTCAATATGCAATTTTGTCGTCGTAGAGACGCAATTTATAAGACAATAAAAGAGCTGACAAAATTTCAGCCAAATCGGTGACTTCGCTCTAGGAAGTTGTTTGCTAAATGGTCGTCGCATTCTGTAATAACGCTAATTTTGGCATTATTATTTCAAAAGAAAACAAATATTCTTGTGAATGTGGAATGGCAAAGTCAGGCAATTAGGGTTCCGTACCAGAACTTTATCAACGAACAAACCAAATTTGCTTAGATAACGGAATAATATTCTATTTGTATACCCTAGATGAAATATAAAGGCATAGATGGCTCTAGAACTAGATGCCGCATGCAGTACCAGAAAAGTATACAAAATTTATATGGCTGGGTGGTCCATTCCGGAATGGACCACAACATTTGAAATGATGTATACGTCGAGGGATTCATATTTCTTCGCATCTGAAGTGTTGAGGAAGTCGATCAAATGTATACAAAACTGCTATTATAAAAACATTTGCTTTTGGCACGCTCTAAAATATGTTATGGTCCATCCCAGAATGCACTACCCATTTAACAATCTGTATACTCTGCTCTGGTATGCCATACGACATCTATAGTTCTTGTACCGTCTATGATAAATGGTATAGGTATACCATGTTTCTAATTCCGCTTGTAACATCTATAAGTGATGTTTGTAGAGAAACATCCATGCATAATATTAAAATTTCTTTTTATTTTTGCATGTCCATCGGGTAACTCCTTCGTAGGGTTGCCATACAAAAATTTTGTTTTTTACTATATATTTGAACACTGTCTGAGAGCGCGCCGACGACGTAGAGAGCTGATTTTGTACACTGTGTTTTTCTAGTAATAGTAAATAAAGTTTCAATAATGAACTAAATCGGGCAACCCCTTTTTTGTGTTGCCATATACAAATTTATGTTTTTAAGTATATATTAAAAGCGATACGTCGTAGACATTTTTATTATACTGAAGAGTTCTGCAGAATATAAAATCCTATGAAATTGGTTATAATCATTTTTACTGTCGGATGAGCCGATATATGTATTTCTATCCGAAAAACCACTTCAAAAATCACTTGCACAGATGGGTGACCATACGAAATTACATACAATTATTCATCTAGGGTATTATAGGAATTGGCCTTAGACCAATTCTAGCTTTTTTAATTGTTTCTATTTAAAATCAATATTTTACTAGTATTCTACTCTCTGTAGTGGGAACTCTCTGTATCGAATTTAATTCAAATATACACTACAATTTACCCTTACCTCTGAATATATCTGAAATACTACGAGGACGTTGAGTGCTCTAGGTAATTGAAAAGCAAATAAAAGAAATACCTTTTGATTGCAAACAATTACCCGATGTAACCTTGAAGTATCTTAGATCTGCGCAGAGACTAAGCTAAAGGTATAGCTAAATTCAAATATCACTTGAATTTCAGTTAAAATATCCCGTTAAATTACCTGATTACCTGCGCTAGGCGGGAGTTTCAGAGTTTGGTTAAATGTGATTTAAATATCTTCGATAAAAAAATGCTAAAAAAATTTGCTAGAACCACCAGTCTAGTAAATCTCACTGGATTAAAATATTGTAGATAACTCAAATTAGAATACTATCTAGTCAACAGATAGTCTTCCAATTACGGTACATTTCATTTAGACATTGCTCTAAAGCCAATTTAATTCTTCCAAAGACCACTATTCAATTTCGAAAAAAGTTCTTTATACGTACGCGAATCAAAAAGATTCCAAACTTACGTAACTAACCGATCATTTAAGTTTGTCGACGTTTTCTTTGCGTTAGATATCAAAAGCTCTGTACGCAGAACACCCCTCGTGCACCGCTTGATTTTTGCCTAGCTGAAAATTCAGAACCAATAAATTTCAAAGCTGAAACATGGACGGTCGAAATGAAAGAGCTGTTTTTTAGGATTACAAAATGCTGATTCGACTAGCTTTTTTGGAATGGAAGAACACAATCGTGGCATCCTATAATGCTGAAGCAATACGAAATTTAAAGCGTGTTTCGCAGAAAACCGACCAAAAAATCTTCGCCAAGGGATTTTGTTCCCCCACGATAATGTACTAGCGTATTGTTGAGTATAAGTTTTGAGGAATTTTGAGGGATTCTCTGTGGAAAATTTTAATTTACCCTCTCTATTCTATTCTCTATTCTCTATTTCTCTCATTTAGCCATCACACGCTAGGTTTATATTTTACCTTAAAACGTTCAGTATTTACTCCTGTAAATAAATGTATGTTATATGAAGAAATTCATAAAAAACATAAGATAAACGTAGAAAACATTGTAATTTTTTTAGTGTTCTTCAGAGCGGACATGTAGATGTGCATCTTTTATGTATAGGTATTTGGAATTAGTGTAGCCAAATGATTTTAATTTGAGATAAAAATTACTGAGAGCAACAACGATTTATTTACAATATCCAGGTTATTCTCTTCCTTTTTTACTGAAAATGGTTTTTGGAAATATGTATTTTGGAATTCATGAATGCTAATACATAGGTTTATTTTTTAGATATTAAATAAAAATCTAGGACGCGCAAAATATAAAATGAAAACATTTATTTCCAACAGCCTTCGTATTTGACTATTTCATGCTATGTTGAGCGCATACTGGCTTTTGACATGGCAAGCAGACCTTCCTTGTTGTCCGTATTCGCATATCGGCTCGTAAGCAAATAGTGCATTCGCCCTTCACCTTAAGCCTATTTGTTGCATCTCGTTCTTCAAGATGGTCAACAGGTATAAATTCAATTTGCTAAATGAAGGCATCAATACTGCACACCCTCCATTGCATTTTTAATTGAAAACGTACAACCACGCAGTGAAGATTTTGTACGTCTTTCGAGTTGCGCCTTACATAAGTCGATACCAAGTTGTTTTAAGCAGAAGCGCCATTGGCCTTTTCGAGTTGTTAGGGCAGAAGGATGGTTGTTTTTTTCTTTCAATAATATAGGTTGCCAAAGCCGCAATATTCAGGAAGTTGAGAAATAAAGCCAAATGCCAACAATTTGTTTTCCGGTTAGTTGTATACTTCGTCAGCATTTGGTCTAGTGTGTCAACCCTGCATTTAGTTTCATTATAATGGAGGATAATTGACGGCTTATCCATTGAACCAAGAATGTTTGTATCGTAGTGAATGGTTATGCCCCCATCTCATGAAATCAAAAAAGTGAAGATCACATTTCACGTCATTTATGAGCTCCAAGTTCTGGCGGGATATATGCTTTATTTTTCTGACAGTGCCAACTAGAGCGAAATTCAACGATATCAAATGAGTGGCAATTGGCAAAGATGTGAGAAGTTGTCTGTTGTGATGTTTCGACCATTAAAACTAAATCCTTTACGAATCATTCCCCTAAAGGTCGAGGTATTTTAGAAAATATCGTAAGATATGATTTTGCAGCTCAAATTCACCTGGAAGAGTTTTACGTGGGCATCGAGTTTGCCTTCATTAGTGAATTTTACCCACCAACGGATAAGAAGTTTTTGCATCGCATGCCCGCCACAGTTTGATACCATACTTCGATGGTTTCAATGGGATATATTGAGTGACTTTGGTCCCATCTCTAAAACGAAATAGCTGTTGTAATATTTTCGAATGGCCTGTAAAACTTGCTCAAATTTTCCCATTATTGAATTAAATAAATCGATTAATCTCCTTGAATCGATTCAAGGACATGGGTATGCTCTACATGGCGCGATCGCAGAATTATTCCAGAGTTGAGTGAACGATTCATAGTTAGACTGATGGCAGCCAACAACTCTAGTTCTGCCATATCTTTCCCAGAATGTTCAGCTCTATCGGGAATTTCGCGATTCCATGTGTCGTACGTCTTACGTGCCTTCCGATTTGTGTAGCACCATCATCATATCGTGTGGATTGGCTCAAGAAGCAATCAAAAATTTGCTCTGGGTCGATATTTTTCGTTGACGAGAGACCGGTCATTTGGGTCGACCACAAAATATTATGTGCTCGATCTCCATGTACTCTTGATGGGATTTTACTCAATTTGGTACCGTCACGTCCAATGAAAAATTGTTAAGGATCATTCGGTTCCATTTCGTTGTCCGAGTTTTCATTCACACTGATCTCATCAAATTGAATATCTTCAACTTTTACCTCTGTATCACCAGATTCTTCATCAGATGCCTCGTTTTCAATTGGAGGTATATGCACTTCCTCCAAATCGTCATTACATTCAGGTACATTCAAACTCTCATCATCGATTGCTAAAAGCATCCTCCGATAGTAATTGCGCCTTTCTTCAAACGACAACACAACAAATTCGTAGCACCAGCAACAAGAAAAAATATGTTATCATTATTCTCAGCTTGAGATCTCAGCACTACATAAAAAAAACAAAATTTTCGGAACTCATTATTATTGTTAATAATTGTAAACCACAGAAGAAAATTATTGATTGCAAATCAAGTTCCAACTAGGAACATGGAAGAATAATATAGGCACGTGTAATGAAACGAGGAATAGGCCCATGTGTTCCAGAAATTAGCGACATTTTCTTTAAAAAAAAGAGAGGCAATAATGTGTGAATGTAACTCTACGAGGACAACTATTTCGTAAGATAGTTCTTAACGGTTCCTTATAAGAGTAAAGTGGAACTACATAGATGGAAATAACTCATCGTCGTCAGTAGAATTGTTATTTTTGATGGTCTAAGAACTATTTCAAAAATTTCTTAGAAATAGAAATAGGAATTTTCTCAGATCCACAGTTCGTGATTATTGCACTCAAATTTATTTTTGAATTGAGATCAAAAAGTTCCCATTTGTATTTGAAAACTTTACAGTCAATAAAGTTATATATTTGTAAATTATGTAAATTATGTCTAATATAAGAACACATACATAGTTTACATTATACATTATATTTTTAGAAATACTTGAATTGTATATAAAATAGATGGTAATTGGCTATTTTATTAGTCGCTTATATATGATATTTTCTAAAGAATCCAAGTATTTACCCGGGTAAATACAATGCGTTTTAGGATTAAAATCCAGAAAGTGACTACAATATGCATATTTGTTTAAAACATAAAAAAATATTCCATTATCTATGAGGAAATTATTTGGAAAATTTTCATACACAAATTATTTAATGCAAAAGAACTGCATATTGACTCAAATAAATATTAAGCGGGTGAGGGTTAAAAATAAAAGCATTTAAAGGCCATACATATATTCGTGATCCTTAACTGAAACGAGGAACGATGCTTTGACATGGATAAGAGAGCTGGTAACATCGCATATAAAAGTATTTAGAACGAATATTTATGTATGTAAGTATAAAAATCTGTGTTTAAATTAGGTAATCCGGGAACTTTTTTATTCACCTTCATATTACATATCGAAATACATATTTTAAACAATCACAAAACAAATAAATTTTTATTACTACGCAACAGTTTAAATTTTCAACAGAGATTCTCGAGATTTTCTGGAGATAAAATTTTCCATTAAGCATTGTTTGGCGGTCTGTGAATCATTTATGCCTTTCCATTGTAGCAAAATATTCGTAAATTGAAAAACTGAGTTTTATTTTATAAAATTTAAAATGATTCTTGCTACCTTGTTTGAACCTACACAAAAATTTGAAATTTCAATTCACATCAGTGATTACAAGCTATTATGTGGTCTGATGCTAGAAGAAAAATCAATGTCAATTTTCCAATGCAGTGATAAGAAAGCATCAAAATCTTCAAAAAATCATTCAAATAAAAATTCAAAAGGAGTCTTATTGCATAAATGTTCACATCAGGCTCCCATTATCCAGGCAGTAATTTTTCACAACACCGTACTCTGGTCCGCCCCGCCCCTTCTTTCATTTTGAGATAATATGAAAATTATTATTTCTGAGATGTTTTTACGTAGACCTAAGTAATAAGAACCATACGGGGGTAAAAGCAGAAAAGATAAAATCACATAAAATGGCAATATAAGAGTCTGTAGCTGGGAAATAAATTAATTTCAAAACAGCTTTCATTGAAACGCCTAGAAATTTTCTACATAATTTGCACTTTTTTTTCGTGCAAAAAGGTACTTAAGTCCTCGCTGTACATGTAAGACAGCAATTTAGATTTAAATATTTCGTTGAAAATGTGGAGGGTTCTCTTATTTTCCTGATTTTTTTTTATTAGATCACTTTAAAACTTTGAAGTATAAAATATTTTAGGTAATCTCAAAAGGCTCTTTTATATCTGAAGTAATGCCAATAAATTACATATCGTTGCGATATTATGTGGAACTTTTGTGTGCTTTCGTCTTCATATATCCCCGTAAAGTTTAGATCTGCTTAGAAAGCTAAATCTTTTTATGAGCCACCTTATATACTTAAAATCATGTTCTACAAATTTTCCGTTAATAAAATTACACAACCTTTGACAGTCTCCTCACCCTTGTAAAGCATGTACTTCACAGACTAATTTTGCTGCCCAATATAAAAAATCCGTATATTTGCTAATTTGCTACCACCATTATCTCGAGTTAATACCTTAGAGATAAAGAGCGTGTATACTGGCTACCATTTAATCAAAAGTAGAGAGCTTTTCAAAATTAAAAGGGAGGCGAGAAAATCATTTGCGGTTACCTAAGTCCGCCCCTCCGTACACGCATTTTGTAAAATTACGAATTAGTAAGTTAAGACTCATAATCTAATCTACTTAAATGTCAAAATGCCACTTTGACAGTTCACTAAATATGAGGTTTAATTTCAATGCTAAATTGGTACGATGCACTAAAAATGGGTACACCGAAGAAAGGCATTGTCTGTCGAAATATTTAACAAAATTTGATAAGCTAAATTTTGGTCATGCTGACTGTTAAAGGAAGACCGTCATTAATTATTGGCTTTGGTCTCGGTATTGTTCTGATCTCGATACAAACTGTGGCGCCAATAGACTTAAGCTTAAATTGGTGATGAATGACCAATATCTCTAGCTGTTTGTCTTGCAAAAGTCATTAACCCCGGTTGTGAACATTAAATTCGTTTTAATTGGCAATTTGTTGTTCTTTGTTGTAAGTTACAGTTGAGTACTAATCGTTTTATTGGTAAATATAGTAGCTTTATTTATAAGTTCTCCTGAGGCTTGAAAAATTTTCTATTTTTTTATAATTTACTGCAGCATCATATAACTAATCGATAGATTCCTTATAATATTCTTTTCCACATTCGACCGTCGAGCTTAGCTCCCACATGAGAAAAGTTAATGGAACGAAATTATAATCAATATCTTAGCTTGATTAAATAAACAGATGGTTACCTTCTCGTCATCTGTAGGGATTAATTTAAGTATTTCTTTAAAGAATCTGGTGCCCACCAATCAGTGTCATACTAGTCAATTGAGGTAGCCAATATATGATTAGATTAGTTTTTTCTTCTTTTTTATTAAGAGCAGTCAGTACCAAGATTTGCAAGTTTCATACATTTTTCAATGTGAAATTCTTGTAAACTATTCGTAGCAGAATAACGGTTTATACTTTCAATCAAAGGTAACGAAGAGGTCTATTGAATAACGTCGGGAAAATAAAAAACCTTATTAGCTCGGAAACTTCTAAAAAATGGTTAAAACTGAAGTTTTTCAAATCAAATTCCTCTTAGTAGGTATTATCATTTCTTTAGATTTTGAATATTTTAGAGAGATAAGGCCCAGTTCTAGTGAATAATGTCGAGTTTTTTTCATTTTTATTTGTAATTTTTTTTTAATTATTTGATCAATAGTACTTGTTTTTTCGCCCGATATTTCACCGATTGAAGGTTGTTGAAATACAAAGCAAAATAGTATATTTAACAATTATGTGGAAAAAAAATTTGGGGGAGTTAATTCTCGTTAAATATTTCCAATTTATTTGAACTGCAACTATTCATTTTTGGTCTTAAATTGTATAGTTTTATCGAATTTTGGGTTTCTGTCTTTTACGCTAGATGTATCTAATGTAGTCCGTGGTCTAGGTCTAGGCTACTTTTATATGAATTTTCTCACTTTCAGCACACAAACCTGTTTATAGTAACTTTTATTGCCATCAGGTTCGCTGGTATCTAAATTGAAATTCTTGCTGAGGACAGACTCCTCTTAAATCTTATCAAGTCGCAGCATGATAAATTTTTTGTTATACCTCGAATAACTAGTAACTCTTCAGTTGGTCTCTATGGATCCCCTTTAATTTTAACTCAGTTTATAAGAAGATGCATTGCATTTGCACAAGAATACAACATTTTCAGACAAACTCTAAACTTGATAATGAGATCATTTTTTTTATCCATAGAAACTTGCATGTGAAATTACTTTTAAAAAATGTTTGTAAAAAAAAAAAGTAAAATTTTAATAGGTCAGAATTCAGTATCGTTTGTTTGGTTCTTCTTAGGAATTACAACAAATTAAGCTTCTTATCTTCCAAATCACTGAAATGTAGTGTTATATATCAATGGTGAATATTGTTTTACGAACACGATCTTCAAATAGCTCACTGAATATATCCTGGGATGAAAAATATGGTAAAGCTGGAAGAAAATAGAAATCAAAGATTATAAGGCGGAGGAAAGACAGAGGAGGGTAAGCTGCTCCACATTTGCATAGTTTGGGACAAGAAATTGTGTTGATACTCCACTGAATTCCATTTAAATCAACTTAGGGATTTAAAAAGCCTACAGGTCTTATGTAGATAACTACATAATGTGTACGTCTACATCAAAGGTTAGGAGCAAAGTGGAATTTCAACATTTTTCCCATAATATACTGTAAATCATTTGAAAGCACACAAAACTTTGCACTTCCAAACTTTACCTAAATTATGCCATTATGATATTTATAGAGGATGCAATATTTTACGCTCACATGCATGGTACGATTAGACCTGCAACTATATATCTATTCTATAACGAAACTCATGGTACTGTGCTGAATCTCAATGGTAAAGACATGCCTCGGGAAGTGAAAAGATTTATAGTCTCTGCATTACTAGAAAACAAAATTTCGAATAAAGCTCCTACAAGTTTAATGAGTTGTTAGTACCTACTACAATGTATATAACAATATGCTCTGTATAAAGTCTTTAAAGCATTTTCCTGATAGGTTTTAATGAATAGCAGAAATGCAGGGGAAGGTCACACATATTGTTTGTTATTCGGTTGACGATTTCTTTGTATATATGTAAATTGAGCCTTTCAGATTTGCTATGAGTGATGATAATTTGAATTGATTTAATTAATTTTGTAAGCAAGTATATTTACCTGAGAGATATTAAGTTAACATTAGCATTAACGATTTCATTGAGATTTGCATATGTGGCTAAGGTTATTAATGCTTTTTACGTAGATCTAAGTTAAAGTAAACCATCGTAAAGGTAAAGAAAATAAATAAATAAATAAAACTAATTTCAAAACAAGATAAAATACGATTGTCAACCTCTCCATACTTCTGAAATTGTTATTTAGGGCAAGGCATTGAACTCATATTATTTACACCAAGTAGTGGATTCTCTAACCAAAGTATCCAACGCAACAAATGAAATTTTTATCTATCGGATCTTTTTCTTAGCTTTATACATAAAAGAACCGCTGAAAGTTCTCTCGATGCTTTGGCTTGCCCAATAACAGCCTTGTACTTTCACACCCAATATCTTGGTTTCTACGAAATGATTAGTACAGCAGGCTCCTACAAAACTTATGATAACTGGATATGCTCTTCTACCACATGGAACGTTGATCACTTATAAAAAATTAAAACTAATCTGTTTGATGAAAACTTCTGCCTTTCACGATTATGCTAGAATATGCTCTCATCTCGAATTGAAATAGATGTCTGTAAATAAAAGTAAAGAAATTTTCCCTAATCATAAGGGCAACAAGAGCTTTTATCCCTGGTTAAAACAGTCTCGAATGATTTCAGTATTGTTCATTAGTATTACCCTATTTAGCCAAACTCAAAATTCTTGTCTATGATATAAGTATCACATTTACGCAGGAACAGGTTGCACTGCATTAGCTGCCTTGCAAAATGTCCAAACAAAGGTTTTTAAATCAATAATTAACACCGTACAACACCGTCCAGTCATAATGTTTGTTGTCTTTCTCTTCTCAGCAGATAACTTCTTCTTGTTTTATTTTCATATATGTCTGTATATAAAACGGATCTTCCTACAACCCTCGCGCATCTAACTATGCTCAGAATTCATTAGCTGCACCATAACATTTCGCGATTCCTTTATAACCCAAATCATACAGTTCATGGTGTATTTGACCTTCCCCGTGCAGATCTCTTGAGTTTAAGCCAAACTAACAAAGGCACTTTTTCCACTCATCCTTATCCCTTAATTTCCTTAACTTATGGAAATAGACAGATCGGAATAGAAGACAACACATGAGTATGATGTGCAAAATAATTAAGAATTTTAGAGCATCCTGAAATAACAAATAACTCGTGACCACATAAAGTAAACAGAAGAGGTCCCTTTGGTCCTAGAGATGATTCTACACTTACAATAGAGTCTAATGGAGTCTATTAAAATACAACTCCCTGAATACGATGAAATTAATTTCAGGACCTAATCCTATTACGCTCCTGTTTTTTTTTTTGTAAATAATGCCAATTGCCAGGCTTTACCTATTACGTCGTCGATGGCATAGCCTTGACAGAAAAGGATAAACGTGTATGGAATTGTGTGATTACTGAGTTGAGGCCAATAAATGAAATTGATCGTTTCGCCTGTTAATTTGTACCTCATAACTGAAGGAAAAACTAGAAGATGGAAAACTGTTCCACATAAGGACTATTACATTTTCGAATGATACCCAAAATTCGCCGATGTGGCTGAATTTGATTACAAACAAGTATGGGAACAAGCACAGGCTTAGGCTCATTTGGTATTACGCAGGAAGAATACTAGAATGATTCATAGATATTTTTTCAAAGCAATATAAGAAGCGATAAAAGAGTGAAAACTATCGAAGCTACGCTGGGCGACTAGAAATCGATTTTTGAAATTTTCGTGTTATCTTTAATAAACCGAAACGACTTCTTTGTGAACTTTTTCAAAGCGCACAACGCAATACTACCCGCAACTCTTCTAATAAGAGACTTATATGTAAATATTTGATTGAGTAAAATATACCCTGCACTTTTGTAAGAAGCCCAGCCATTCCATCGTGTTTTTAGGAATTCCAAAAATATGATCGGACCCGCTAAGTTTGCTGGATATTTCAATATCTAAGATATTTAGTGACAACGAGCTCTTTAAATCGCTTCCACCAACGGAATAAGTTAGGCTAGGACTGAGTAATATTAAACAGCATTGGGTTTTAGCAAAGCACATATGATTTAAGATGTTAGATGTTGTTTGGTATAAGCAAGATGCAATTATCCCTGCCCCAAGCGAATTATTCTTGTAACATGTAACATGTGACATCAATCATCTGAAACATAGCAACGAGAGTCCACTATATGTACAGCCGAAAGAGTAATCGAATCGAGGGTGCTGTGGAAGAAAAGAGATCTATGTATATGTACTTAATGATACAACGGCGTCCATTTTATACTATATACCGGTTAGATGTAACTCCGTTAAATCTAAATAAAATTAAATAGAAAATAAAAAGTTTAAAGGTTTTTAAAGAGATATAGATGAAGATCTAGACCAGAACTTTCAAAATTAGATGTTGATGAGCATTTGGAAAATTTCGAAAATACGAAAATATGCTTCAATTGTTTACAGTTTCAGAATTGCCTGCCCTTCGAATAGCAGAACTTCAAGTGCTACGTGCCTCATTATAAATCTGTCTCAATTTCTTTGATTGGCATAGTTTATAGATCTGAAAAGTAGCTTTACTTTTTTAAATGGCGTATCACAAACTGTGAGTTGTAAGAGAGTTTTATAAAATATCCTTCGAGAAAAATAGTCAGACCATTACAGTACAACGATATGATAAATTTCTTGTACTATACCCAATCAATCGGCCATAGTGCAAACTTCAGTTATTTCCTAGAAATGAAACTAGTGAACTTCAGCTTGGACATGAAAATTGGATTGAAAGAAGACAATAGTTCAAGACGCACAGAGAAATTGTTACTGATGTCGAATACGTATATGTATTGGAATTGCCTTATTTTTATTACGATTTACAAAACAAATTCTAATTAAATGTACACCACAAACCTCACACACATCAGTTCAGTCTGCGCTTACAGCTTTAAAATATTGTTTTTTACCTAAATCCTTTCGTCGTCTCTTTATTGACGTTAAGCTCATCTTACCTTTCAAAAGAAATCAATTTCTATGACTAACATCTTAATAAATTTATCTACTCCGGTAATCCAATCAGGAAGAGGGAAATCTGTCGACATATCCTCAATCCACCTGTCAGATTTTGATTAGATTTGACAGGTATCTTTCAACTAGATTTATATTAAAGCAGGTACGAAATTTTGTCGTTCATAATATTTTCGATTGAGCTAAAATTGCTGCTTCGTTTTGTATTTGCTGTAAGCACATTGACAGTGACTTGACTTCAAACTGTAATAAAAATTAAATTAAGTCAAATTACTCGAGTATGTTATCATGTGTTTTACAATATGCTTGGCAAGTACTTTCTTGAAAATTTAGACTACTGTTTAATCCCTGCCTCATTCCTGCGTAACCCCCCCACTTAGCCAACGCAAGTGTTACAAAACACACTCATTGGGTGAACTCTATCAATTGCTAATTGAGGATGATTGATTTGTCCGGTTATATTTTCTTCAGAGAACGTCGATAACGTCGTGGTTGGTTATTGTTTGTTTTCTCTTTTAATGCAATCCGAAAAGTTCTAAGTATAGATAGAGACCATTAACGTTTATTGGAAGTTAGGAATTGGGAAGAAATCTGCAGCCCTACCTACAGCAGTTAGATAATATTATAAGGAACGATATTAGTTGAAGCTGAACAGCATGTCATCGCAAGTAGATGCAGAAAGATAGCAGCTAGGAGTCTTAAAATAATGAAGAAAGGGGCTCAAGAAATATCACTGTATAAACAGTTAGTGTCAAGTAATTTTGGCAAGAATTTTATTGATACAGTTGAAGTGAAATATTTATCAGGTCATTCCATAAGTAATTCGAAATTTCCAGGAATTCATTATGTTATGACAGTACAAATTGTTGACCCTGCGGGGATATATCTAGCAGTGAAGAGCGCAACAACTTATCAGGTTGAATTTTAAAATTTCAATTGATCCCATATAAAAGGTCTCAAAACTTGAAAAATTAGTAACGCATTACTTTACGAAAGATCAATAGAAAAAAAAGAAAGGCCATTGTCCTCGTTAGGTCAGAAAACAAGCCGTTTTCTTGGAAGGATTGATATTGGTGCGAAAGTTGAGTCCATAATAAGAACATCAAGCGAAAATCGGCTTGGTTCAACCACGATGTATGTTGCACAAAAAAATGAATATTTTTGAGCTCCTGGAGCGGAACCGAATACAGTCAGCGCTACTGGTGGAGAAACAACCGAGATTAGTCAAAATGGAAAGAGTTTTATTTCATCATTTCAGCGGCTAAAGTCTAGCAAAAGTGTCACTGAAGAAATAAGTTGATTTGGATGGAAGACAGTGCTTTACCCACCACTCTCACTAAACATCGCTCTATCAGACTATGTATTACCTATTCTGGTTGGGTTAGTTGGATAAAGAGGGCGATGAGAAGCCATAATGCCCTGCGGCCACTAAGAGAGCCTATTCTACGCACGTTCCCATTTCCTTAAAGTAGGCCAGTCCCCTTGAGGGGGTACTTGTTGAATATTTGATCACAAAGCCAAGGATGGTATTAAAAAATTAGTAGATAGGTGGAGAACAGTTGTAGAGAACGCTGTGAATACATAATATATATGTATATGATTGATATAAATTAAGTTTTTTTTTTGTAAGATAGAGGAAAAATTGTGCATTACTTATGGAATTAACTAATAAGAATGGGCTATGCAAACTTTGCTGGTGGTGCCGTAAGATCACTGATTCTATGCAAATTCCTACTACCATGCGCCTCTGGTACTCTAGCATTGGTGTCATGTGCAGGCAAAGGCTATATAAACAACAATATGGCTTGCTCGAACTCGTTTTGCCTTTTGCAGCCCTTGATCTAGGTTGACTAGTTAGGTACTAATATTTATATCGGCCCTTCACTAATATATAATTTTATTAACAAACACTTTAAGCCGGATATTGACTGACTTAAAGAATATTATTTCGGACATTGACTGACATGATACTTTAATAACAAACATTTTATATCGGGTCTCGACTGAAGTTAAGATAACACTTCAACCCGACTGACTAATGTACATTATCTCGGATATTGACTGAGATAAAATTTTACAATCAAACACTTTATTTCGGGTCTCGACTCAAGTAAAGAATCTTACTTCAGGTCTCAACTGAAGTTAAAATTAGACTTTAAGCCGGGCCTCAACTGACTTAAAGCATTTTTTCTCGGGTCTTGACTGAGATAAAATTTACTAATAATAATCCTTTATTTCTGATCTCGACGGAAATAAAGAAACTTGCTAAACGTCTCGACAGAAGTTAAGATACTTACTAACATTCACTTTAAGCCGGGTCTCGACTGACTTAAAGCATATTATCTCGGGGCTCGACTGAGATAATACCTACTAACTAAATACTTTATATCTGATCTGGACTGAAATAAAAAATCTTGCTAAGGGTCTTGACTGAAGTTAAGATACTTACTAACATTCACTTTAAGCCGGGTCTCGACTGATGTTAGGGTAATTACTACCATTCACTTTAAACTAGGTCTCGACTGAGATAATATTACTAACACTCACTTTAAGCCGGGTCTCGACTGACTTAAAGAATATTATCTCGGATCTCGACGGAAATATAGATTCTAGCTTCGGGTCTCGACTGAAGTTAAGGTAATTACTACCAATCACTTTAAACCAGGTCTCGACTGAGATAATATTACTAACATTAACACTTTATTTCTGGTCTAGGCGGGAATACCTTATAAATGAGCTTAAAGCCAATTTATCAAATGCCAAGTATTAACTCGGTGAGTACCAGCCACTTTACCACTGTACAATTTTATTTTTTTATTATATATCTAAATTTCATATATCATATTTGTATATATATATATATATACTTATCTCACATTCTTAACAATTTTACATTACAACTCTCTGCCAATAAGAGTGCTTTCTAGTACGTTTGAATCTCTGATCTAATAGCCAGAGTTGTATGATATTCAAGTAAATTGTTACTTATTACTTGTCTCAGTACCAGTACTTATACTGGAAATAAATTTACCAGTAAAAGTGAGTTTTTTTTTCCGGTACTTGAAATGTTTTCAGTACCAGTATGATAACTGGTACTGATGTGTACCAGTATTTCGTAGTACTTCCCAGTACTTTCCAGTACTTGCCAATTCAATACTCCATTTATAGCGCGTAGTAAAAATTAAATAATTCTGGGAAGGGAACAAAGGAGGATTTTTTTTTTACGTAAATCAAAGTTGGAGTAATTATTATTAGAGAATATGGAAGAGAATAAAGAAGAACATGATATATGAGACGGATTTGAAAGACTGCTATGTAGGTTACATAATGATTATGTGAAATAGAATTCATTGACTTAATAAAAATTTTGTATTTATACCATTTATGCGTCTCATAGTAAACAAGAAAATATGTACATGAAAGGTGAAATTTGACTGGTTTTTATAAATTTAGTACCCATTTATAAAAACCAGTAATTACAAGTAAGTACCAGTAAAGTACCAGTAAGGTAGTAGTAAGTACTGGGAGATACTGGGAAGTACTGGAAAATACTGGTACTGGACATTACCAATATTTTTACTGAAGCTGGAAAATTTTCGAGTAAAAGTAAAAAATTTTTTTTAGTACTGGTACTTAAAATCATATAACTCTGCTAATAACCTATTTATAATCACATCCTGATATAACTGTGGGACAGTTTTAAACATAAGTGTAACAGTTTATCTATAGTTATAAGGAAGATGATAGTGTTTTTATTTTTGAGAAGAAAATAGACCACAGATCTTAAATCGAAAATTACCAGGGCATTCAATTCAATTCAATTCATTTATTACGGTAAAGTACAAAAGATCAAAAGACCTAGTACATTATAAGAGAGGGTGAAAAATTACATGAACTAAAACTAACTTATTTAAGCAAAAGATATTAAAAAGAGTTGACAATTTGAAAACAAGAAAAAAGAAAAATAAGAGATGAAGAAATAACAGAAAAGCAAAAATTAGAGAAAGAGAACAAAAATAATTAATTATTTAATTAAACTTTCTTGAATTTCCCTGACTTCATTCACATCAATTACTTGATTAAATTCATTTGATTTCATTTATGCATTAGCACAACCTGACACCACCAAGGATAAAAAGAAGACTATATTAATATACTATCAAAGACTTAAGTCACAAATTAGACGCCTGAAGATAGAGGTAGAGCCGGCCCTCTGGACACGAACTGGAAGGGAATTCCACATTCGAGCGACCTGGACAAAATAAGAGGCCTCACCAGTCGAAGAATGGAAACGAGGAACTAGTAGATTGGAATGTCGTGAAGATTGCAGGAAATGTAACTGGTTATACAGATATCCAGGTTTACCAGAGTGAATTAGGATATAGAGGAATATTAAGGCTTTGCGCTTTAGGTAAGAGTTGATCGAGCAGCCAACCAATGAGAGTCTGTACGGAGTTATATGCTGCCAACGTTTAATGCCAAACACGAATCTAATGCAGTCGTTAAAAGCAACTTCAACTTTCCGCGCGCATACGCTATCAAGTTTGGGATATATCAAACTTCCATAGGTAAAATGGGGTAATAGAAGAGCTTTCACGAGTTGCAAGCGGATATTTGGTGACAGTAATCCTGCAGATAGCCACAGTCTGCGCAATCCCCCATAGATCTTGGAGAGCATCAGTTTAATGTGATCACAGCAACTAACTGTCCATTTAGCTTGACCCCAAGATTGGTGACCGAATTCACAAAACGCAGCGGAGAGTTGTCAAGAAAAATGTGTGGGATATCACGCATGTCATACAAAGAGTTGTAGATTGAAAGACAGTGCGATTTGCTAGGGTTTAGTGAAAGCCCGTTGTTGATGGATCAAGTGTAGATACGGGAAAGATCATCATTAATGCGAGCAGCACAATCTTCTATAAGACCAATAGGCCTACTCAGGTATATTTGTACATCATCAGCATAGAGATGAAGCTGAACATCTTGAACCACCTTTGGCAAGTCATTAATAAACAAAGAAAACAACAGCGGGCTCAACACAGATCCTTGGGGTACACCACAGAATAGGGGGAGTAGGGAGGATGAGGAGTCTCCAATTTGTACCTTTTGAAACCTATCAGTGAGGAAACTATCGATTAAGGAGATCGCAGAGGAAGAGAATTTAAAATTACTGTGAAGCTTCATTTCAGTTTTCACTTCATTCAAATTTGCGTGTTCGTTCTAACAACGGGCAGTACAGTATGAAGCGAAAAATTGATCAACGAGATGGTGTGAAGTCTTTTACGGAATCCCTAAAGCTGTGAAAAAACGACAGAGCGAAATCAAAGCGGAGACCAATAAGAGAGAATTGCGGCAAATATTAAACATTCCATCGAACGTTATCTACATGACAAATTGAACTTTAACCAGGAGCTTAGGAAAATGCGTGCGAAGGTTCATAAAGCAGAGTCTAATAATGAAACCATTCCGTCTAACCAGAGCTCAGTAGCAAATATGTGGGAATGAAGCATGGAAGAAACTTATCTTTTCTGATGAGAAAAATTTTCTTTGGATAGGTAGATATTCATACCTGATAGATTCATATATTATTTTTACGATGTTCGGAAGAAGAAGTAGTATTTCACATTAACATTGCACAGAACGTTCAATTACACCAAGAGGGCGAAATAATGGACAGAACAGATTGGATTTTCCAACAAGTTCTGACAGCCATTTAGTGTTACTGCTCGCCGAGTTAAGCAAATTCTTGAAGCAGAAAATATCACGGCTATATCTTTCACCAGACATTCAAAAAATTAGGGTTTCGTATCCAAGGAGTGCCAACTGGGCCCTATTACCACAGACAACATACAACTAGATAGCAAAATCTCCATATAAACCCGGATCACTTTTTCAAAGCTCTTTAACTTTTTATTCAATCATGTATAAAGTTTTCTCTTAGAGCGCCATTAGCTCGTTTTAATTCTACCGCTTTTTTACGAGGTTTTCACATCTAGATGTAAATTGTCTCAGCTATTACTAAGCGCCTATGCTGTCCGTCCGTCAGTCCATCTGTATGTCGGCGGGCTGTATCTGATTTAATCAGATTATTTCGGCGTTTTTTTTCTGTTAGCGGGCTGCATCTCACAAACCGTATTCGGCAAACAGTTGAAACTTTCACAGAGTATGTAATACTATAGGTACTATAACAACAAATAACGAAAATAAAATAAAGTTAAAAAATAAACAGGATCCTCATACAATAAACTTTTGCTTTTGTACGATCTAAAAAAAAATAGTGTTAGATCTTGTACGATGGTACGGAACCGTTCGTTGCTCCGCTTAAAAATGAACAATTTTAGCCAAAAGCATCCAGGCAAACAATGGAATGGACGATAGCTCAAGAAATTCCTGTTGATGAATGGGATTCGCACAATCCATAAAAAATTGAAATAAAAGAATTTTACAGATTTTTATTTTTATGATTCCAAATCAAATTATTAAATATAAATATATATACACATGTGGGAATTATACATTCGAGACCACCTTTATCATAAACGTATCGCTGACGAAAACACCACTTATTCAGATAAGAGCTAAATATGAATGTAGAAGAAGAGTGGACTTATCGATGAACCAGCATCAAGCGAACAAGATCCTTGGCTCAGAGGATCATCGTGGGATAAACTGTAATTTCGAAGTTTTCTTGTAATTTTGAAGCGTATTGTTTTTAATCGTATACGCAAAGAAAACATTTGAACAGAGCCTATATTTTATATTGCTGGGCTCCTATAACCACGACCGTTTGGGTCACAGCGATGGATTATTTTATTTTTCGCTATAACTATAAGTAGGTAACAAATCCTGTTAAAAATGTTAAATTTCGGCATGAGTACATTGTATAATATGATAAATTTCTTAGTGTCCCCTACTAAATAAAAGGTTATAGAATTTTCAAAAATATACGGGAATGACGTAGACATTGCTGAATATATTGCTATGCGAAATATTCACGTGTCTAATAAATACTGCAAGATATGAAAAAATTAATGCGAGTTTTCAAGTATTTTTGCCAGTATATTTACTATAGTTATTATATAAAAACACATACTTCCAGTACATTAATGTATGATGAAAATAAACTCAAAATTTATTCCGAAAGCAGGGCTTTAATTGAATGTTACCATACAGACTAACTTTGTGAAAATATCAAATATATGTAAAAGCTTATTCGAAAGTTTAACAAATTTCTCAAAATATGTATTTTGAATAGCTGAATAATGTGAGAACTTTTTTAGAAGCTCTAATATCTTAATTTTTGGTAAGCAGAAGCATTGAGAGTCCTCTCAAATCGAATAAAAAATGTTTCTCAATAGCCTTGTTTCACTTCTTGGATCATACATTTCATTTTAACTTAAAAGGTTGGCGGAAATGAGCTTATAAAATATTTGATATACGGATGATTCGTAAAGAAGTGTTCCAACATGTTCCAATCAATTCCTTACAGTGTTGTAATCAGCGTTCACGATGATCCATTTTTATAAGACTCCTTCTTCACCGCTTTTTTAACGACTAGAAAATTTTCTGGTTTGCAGGGAGGTAAGCTCATATAAAACGTAATAGCTTCCGTTCGAAATACAGTAGGCGACAGTTTTAGATAAAAAGTATGCAATATGACTTTTATAACAGTAGTATAACAGGTATGAACGTTAAAACTTAATTTTTTTTAAAAATTTTGGTTAATAATGTACGTTTTATTAATCTGAATATATGTGGCTTAAAAAACAAAATAATATGCACCCTTAAGATATCTTTCTAATAAAATAAAGTATATTGAAAAAACTTTTAAAATAAAACTAAAATGCACTAAAAAGAAAAGAATAATTTTTTTTCCCCAGTGATATACACTAGAAAAGTTTCATTGCAAGATAAAAAATGCTAGAACTCAGATTAAGTCTTAAAATATTCTACATTTGCAGTTAGACAATTGTGATTATAGTTATGGATGCCCAAACTTTTAAGATTTAATCTGAGTTGTAAAATTTTCTATTTTGCAACGAAACTTTTCTTGTGTATATCACTGAGAAAGAAAAAAATATTCTTTACTTTTTAGTGCAATCTATTTACGAAAGTTATTTACTTATTTTAAAAGTTTTTTTTAATATATTTTATTTTCTACTTTTTTTTCAGAAATTCTATACACTCCCTCCACTCTCGACTCCCCACTTCCCACTCTTGAGTCTAGCCTCTCGAATCACGATTTAACTTAAATTTTACTTTTTTTTAATTTTTTTTAACTTTTGTAACTTTCTTTTCCTTTCTTTCCTTTTTTTAACTTTATTTAACTTTTTAGCTTTTATCATCTCGGCTCTTGACTCTCAAATCACCACCACTCTCCACTCTCAACTCCTATCACACACCGCACAAATTGGACAACCCCAAGGTAGTAGTTATCACCTCAGCCCAAAACCCCCAAAACGTAAGCAATTTTAACCCCATCGGAAAGCTCCCATTGACTTATTCTAAAACCAAAAACCCCATGTTAGTCTATCCACGTTTAAAATTCTAAATCTCTTTCGTCACCAACGGTTCTTTTAGGCGCTCAGACGATCAGGCGCTCAGACCTTGAGTTGTTCAAGGGCTCAGATACAAAGATTTTTAGTCTGGGGTTTGTGAGTTTATAAAAGTTATTTAAAATGAACTATGTCAATATCTTTAGGCCGTCAAAAGTTATTAACATTTTTGTGGAGTCACTAGAATACTCAATTGGAAAAATGTCTGCTAACATTTTTCTTTTTTATATTTCATCTCAAACGCTGATCAGACCACTATAAGGAATCGATTCGCACATTTTGGAACACTTCTTTACGAATCACCCTGTATATATAGTGCTACCGACATCTACAAATAAATTTTAAAATATTTATAATAAATTAATTTAATAAAATCAGGTAGGTATATGCGAGTTCAGAGTCTCTCCTAATATTTAAATCATATGGTAGCAATAGAAATAACTAAACAAACATAAAAAACAACATGCAAAACTAAAGTATCGAACAAAACCTTAATAAAATATTAATAAGGCAAAAATGCCTAATGCGAACCGCGCTTAAATGCTGTCCGGCAATTACTGGCAGCGCCACAGTACCAAAAACAGTCAAGACGAGAAGCAAAACAAAAATTTTCCGGAACAGACTTCAACCAGCAGATAGCTGGATGTTTTTTTTTCTTCGATGGAAGCAAAGTTAACTTAATGACAAATTTGGATACAGAAGAATATTCCGATTGTTTTACATGTAAAATGTACATGGCAAGAAACGTAAAGAAAGATGAAAAAGCCACACAAAAAAGTCCATCTGTCTTTAAAACTTTTACGAATAAACACAAAAATAAGGAAGCGAAAATTGCATGCAACGAAACAGAATGTCAAATAATTCATTTTCCTAAATAAATGAGAAGGGCCGCAGCATTCAGGTTTTGCTCTCATAAAATGTTCTCGCGCTTTTCTGAAAACCGATTTTTGCTGAAATATTGTGAGAAATCTCCTATGTTTTTTATAGCATAACCAATGTTTGTTAATGTAATTCCCATCATATTTTAATAACACGTGCTTCTGTTTACATACGTTTTGCTCTGAAGCTATTAAGTGGGAGAATCTCATTCTGGATTCCTTGATAGTTTTTGAAAAAATTAGAATTTCATTTGAGAACGTTTAGCCGGACACCGCCCACTTTTTTGGCGATATACCCCATAGGGTCAAAGCATTGTGAAGGAACTCCAGCTCGCATGCCGAGCCCATAGTTCTGGTGGTTCATAAACAATAGACAAAAAGAAGAAGAAGAGGTGCTTTGGCACGCGTACACAAAACCTGAAATGATCGAATTTAATTTGAAAGCGTGCAGGAAAAAATATCGAGTCATTCGTATGAGATTGGTCAAACGTTTAGGTCAAAAGAAATGTCGAGAAATCTATTTCCTGCTTAAGAAATCCCTAAATGCAAAATTTCTGAGGCGTCTATCTGTCAGAAGGAATTTAGTTGCTGGGAATTACAGGATTACGTCGAGGGATCATCAGTCAAGATAAGAATAAATAAAACATTTTTAAAATAATAAACCGTTTAAAGTATAACTACTAACATAACCTGGAATTATATCTAAACATAGAAAAAATATAATATTTATATACATACTAAATATGCATTTAGATTATTTTGGAAACAGGGCGTCCGCGAAGGTATTATTTAAGATAACTGTAGAGAAAATTGTTTAGGTTATGCATTTGCAAGCGATTTGAATTATATGTATTGAACTTCTTTGAGTGTTCTTAAATTTCAATTTTGAACGGATAACCTTTATAAACTCCAAATCAATCCCGAAAATTTTCTATTTATTTTCTTTGGTTTGTGATTTTACGGGGCATGATTTAAGATGTGAAGCAATTTTTCTGTTAGAACCACTTTATATATGAAAAAAATTAATGCAATTTGAATCCTCTTTGTGCGATATATACATAGTTGCTGAGTCTTTTAATATATAGGTACCGGAAAAGGATTGGATTTTATTCCAAAATTCTACCATTATTTGGGCTTTCAAAAGTCGTCTGTACTAAGTGGCGAACGGTGACTGAATAAACCCGATATGAAGCATTTCCTATATACAAATACAATACACAATTTTAAAATGGAATTTCATAATATTTTTAGTAGAATATTCTAAAGGAAAAGTGTAAGGTTATTTCTACAATGTCCATTGTAGGAAATAATTTAATTCACTCCTACATTATCAAGACTTCCCTAGAAAAATGACCTAGTTATAGCTCATGAAAGTATTTTATATGGATTCTTTAAATAACATATGAGTAAATTTTCTGGATATACAATACAATATTTATGAGAAAATGTACAACGAATAGTTTTTTCATTGTAGCAAGCAAGATTAAAGAGAGTCGGATTCTGAGCGATTGCCTTGGTTATTTTTTGACGATTCCCACAAAATTGAGAACTCAAGTGGGATCAATCAAGTCAGTGCAAAACAAGATAAGTGAGAACGGCGAGAAGAGGATTGCTGCAACCAGATCATAAATTTGAATCGCTGCACTTGTTAAAATTTGTTGGCGAACGGAAAAGTAAAATTAAATGGATTCATGATTGTTAGAACTATAAGATAGATAGGCAGTGCACAAAATCAAATTTTACCAAGGTATTTGTCAATACTGCTTTTATTACTCATAGAGAGAATTACTATAATTACGGGTAAACATTTTATTTCGTTGAAATGAATATACTTAAATAATATCAATGTGCCCATAAGGACAATTACATTACTGTTGTTAATTACGGTACCTAATTATTCCACCGGAAATTGTACGAAAAAAATATATAACAAAAAGTTTAGTGAGGAAATTTTCTAGAAGTGTAACTTGAGAATAGACTCTTAACAGACAATTTTTGAAGCTACTTCCACCCTAAACGATTACCATTTTGGGAGTTAAGCCCACTAATTCCAGTGACACACGAAGTTAAATTTAAATTATTTGAACTTTTATAACCCATAATAATTTGAATTTCATTAAATCTGTGTAAATATGGGCAAGAAAAAACAAGGCTTTGTAGTAACAGTATTGCGATCGGAACCGTTCAACTGCCACATCATATGCATCAAATGCAAGAAACTTGGAATATTCGAGATGAATCAATACGTAGCAAAGATATCTCGGTGGAGGGACAGGAACGTGAATAATACCGGATGACTAGTTAATTCAAGCGCTGGACAATAAAATATCAAAAGTTATTGCAGGAAACTTGCTTCTCCCTAATAGGTCTATTTCGAGCTTCTTTCAAGATGTATGGAATACATTAGACGAAATCACGATGATGACAGCTATAATATAAAATTTCGGGTTAATGAATTCGAAACAGTAGCAGTGTCTATGAATTGGTCCGCACAAGAGAAGGTGTTAATCTCGAAGCGGTTACCAAAGGGCTCAGCTTGTCTTAAGATCGCGAACTGATTTCACAACTTGGGAAAATTTAAAAGAATTCTTCATGTAGAGGTTTGTAGAACAGATTAACAGCGGAAAAATTCATGGACGGTTGGAAAACCGGAAGCAGGACAAAGTCGAACCACTCTTAGAGTATTTTTTTAAAAATGAAGGAATTATGGCGGAAGGGCCCGCAACGAACAATTTCTGTCCTACATAAATCTCGGAGCTCTTCTAGGGAATAAATCTTGCGAACTTCAGGTGTCATAAGAAGCCAAATTATTGGCTCTCCGAATTCCAAGGGAATTGCGCTAGACTTCTATAGCGATAAGGTAGAGAGTCCCATATCATGCTCCGGAAATAAAATTTAGTGTTTATATAGGAATAATAATTTCTATAATGTCCTTATATCTTAATCTCATATTGACGCTCAGTGCTTATATAAGGCTTTATATCTTTCCTATTGTAGAAATGTAATGTTATTATATAGGAATTAAATATATCCCTATTTGATACCTTATTTGTTCCTAAATTATCCTATATAGGGAAAGTGTTCCTAACGTAAAATCATTAAAAAAAAATGATCTTATTTGAGTCTGCAAATTTAATATTCATGTGGAACTTATTATGCATGCGCAATTAGTTTATACCACACCATGTATATATTTCATAATATTAAAATTGATTTTTCACAAAATAGTCCAGTCATTATACACTTTTAAAAATGCAAGTGAACCGAGCAAGCTGATATTGAGTAGGGGAGCTTAGAAAAGCTTAACTTTAAATTCTCGACCAAGATTACCTATGAGCTTTCTCCGCCATCTTGAAAAAAAAGAGGTAAACTTGCTTTGCGATAACTCGGCACTACGTCATGATACGAAAGTTTTGATTATATTATTTTTTGTTGTTTTTTTACGCTGTACAATTTAGGTGGTATGCATTTTTTACTTAGCGTTGATCGTTGTTGAGATATCGGACGAGAAAGTAAAAAATGAAGAGACCGTAACTTGTTTTTTACTGTTTTCTTCTTTTTCGTGATACATATGGAACAAATTTCCATTATCAAACTTGTAGGGCATGTTAATACCTGAAACAACTTACAACTAGATGTACAAAACTGCATATAAACCCGGAACACTTTTTGAAAGCTCCTTAAAATTTTATTCAACCAAAGAAAGCTATCATCAAAGCTATATATCGAAGAATTTATGCGGCATAATACAGCAAGAGAGAGAGAGAGAGAATGTGTAGAGTTTTCTATTAGAGCACCATTAGCTCGTTTTAGTTGGACCGCGTTTTTGTGAGGTTTTGCACATCTAGATATAAGTTGTCTCAGTTAATACCAACAATGTCATCTTCTTTTGTTTTTTTAGACAAAAATTATGACTTTTAGGTTGCCACAATGTGAGGGGGTCAGAAATTAAAAAATTCAGAGACTGTAGAGTAAATTATTAAAGTACAATATAAATAAACAAAACAATAAAATTATGAATCACTTGCATGAAATTTATTAGCAAATAATTGTTTTTGTATTGTAGAAGATGAAAATGAATGAAGGTCCGTTTTTAATATCTACATTTTTCTTCGTTTCGGTGGTCCTAGTTCACAGTATTCTTACTCGGAATACTCATCGAACAGTTGAGATGCTTCAACCACATGAGATGATTCTGCAATGGTCGAATCATCCTCATCATCCTCGTTCAGTAGGATGACGATGGCAACGTTGTTGCATGTGCTCCCACTGCAATTGAGGCAAATAATAGAACAAGCATTTCCTGTTTTTCTGCATGCACAGGCAGCTTCACATTTTCTCTTGCCCTATATGGCGGTTAAAAGAAGGAAAAATCATTAAATGTTTTACGATTCCACCGCTTCGCGAAATCAGTGACTAAAATTAAATTGAAATACCTCTCACTACTCCCATCAACAAAAACCGCAGTAAACCAGCATATATTTCGTATACGAGTCTGCAGGTGCAAACGTTGCTCGGGTTTTGCAAGGAACCTCATTAATGGGCTTGGCGACGAATAAATCGCGGACTTGAACCAGTTCTCAGTAATGTTGAGCCCGCGCCACCTGAGCTTTTAATGCCCATAGTGTGCAAGTAAGTGCAAGCGAAAATGTGCAGCTGCTTGTGGGTGTAGATAATCAGGGATTGCTGGTTACATTATTTGCCTCAATTGCAGTGGATAAACATGCAACAACGTGGCCAAAGTCAACATCCTACTCAACAAGGATGATGAGGATGATTCGACCATTGAAGAATCGTCTCATATGTTTGAAGAATCTCAACTATTTGATGAGTATTTCGAGCAGGAAGACTGTGAGCCAGGAGCGTCGAAACGAATAAAAATTAATATATTAAAAACGGACCTCTCCATCCATTTCCATCTTCTACAACACAAAAACAATTATTTACTAATAAATTTCTTGCGTGTGATTCATAAATTTATGACCACCTCACATTTTGTTTAAAAAAAGATGACATTGCAGGTATTAACATGCCCAATGATAATTGATAAAGGACATTTCTTCACGAGAAAGAAGAAAACAGCAAAAAACAAGTTACAGTGTCTTAATTTTTTACTGTCTCGACCGATATCTCAACAACGATCAACGCTAGGTGAAAAAATCATACCTCCTAAATTGTACAGCGTAAAAAAGCAACAAAAAAGTATATAATCACAATTTTCGTAAGCAATTATGGCTACTGGAAACGGGTACATAAAAAAGAGATAATACAGGATTTCAATTCTCCCTTAAAAATTAATAATTTTGATATAACAGACAAATTTCATATCATGATTTCAACAGCTGGAGCAAGCGCTTATATAGGTAACAAATTCCTATGTAAATTGCTGTGTAAAGAATAGATATTTCTACATAGCATTTGTAGGCTATATAAGCATATTAGAGAAAAGACAGAAACAAAAACATTATATTCGTGGCGAGAATTCCTATATGAGCATTCCCATCGGCCAGCGTGGTTTGCTTTTAAAGTCTTCCCGATGCGTGATACATTTCGGAAGGCAGACAAGTAGTTGATTTAGCTATTATCCAATACACGATAGATGGCATTAATGATGTAACTACAACCAAATTAATGCTATATGGTGGTAATAATATCAAATAGTTCAGAACAAAATTAGACTCTTGCAGGAAGTATTTAGGAAGAACTATATCCGGGCGGTATGAATATAGATTCTTGAAGGCCAAAGCATTCAGTATGCTTAACTGTGGCACGCCTGGTCATAGCCTGAAAGAATATGAACAGATAAAATTTGGCTCCAAACAGTTTGGACATAAAGCTCCCTATTGCTCTCTCAAACGACCCACTAGCTGCTATAGATAAATAGATGTAGCAAGATTCTCTAAGAATTTGCTAATTTGCTTTTGAGAAGTTCGAAAGTTTAACCCAAAGGCTTTCTTAAATCAGAAATTACTTCCATAAATCGCAGCCCCACTGTTATAAAATCACCGAAAGCCTCGACATATTCGAGCATTTGTTTATAGGGCCTTCTGCAGAACTTTGAATCAGAAAATCAGAATAACCTATACATATATCCATATCTCACCTGTTCATGTACTTTTACCTAAAGTTTTAAACATTAAAGGTAATCTACTAGAACCACGCATTCATAATCATCGAACACAATTTCCAAAGTAATTCTCTAGGCGCAAAATATCTAACAATGGAACACAGTGGACTCTACCCAAGAGAGAATAATGTAGGTACATATGTGTAAATGATTAATTGAACTGCATATCACCTATTCATAATCTATGTAATATCTCTGCAGAGTATAATTAAACCTTTTCGCCCTGACGTAGAACAGTGCATATATGTATGCGCATAGATGTATATCATGATAATTATGGTAATTTGTGATCTGATTGTGTATAATTTCTATTTCATTCGGTGTTTGAGTACCGATTATATTGACCAGTAATAAGTAAAAACTGCAGTAGTACGTAATTTGAAAATATAAATGAGATATAAAACTCTACAAGAGGCTTATAGTTAAAAGGGTGAACGAAAGGTGTCCCCTCAGACCATTAACGCAGGGGCTGTTTAATTGAAGATTTCTGTATTGCCTTGTGTTTCTTTTGCGGATATATATCAATTTTTGACTTACAAAACCAACCATAACCTGAATTTGTTGCTCATTCCGTTTCAATTGAGAAAATAAGATTTTTTTATTTATTTGTGTTTTTTTTCGGAACATGATTTACTTGTTTGAGGGTGCTGCATAATTTTATAGGATCGCGCAAAACATCTGCTGGATGCTAATTTCTACCGGATCGCTGGGGCATAAACGCCTTCGAACGTTCAATCAAGCAACAGTCTGTTCTGTGGAATAATAACAATAACTACGGATCTGGGAAAGTTTTGAGGGGAAATGGAGGGGGGACTTTAGTTGCCGCCCCTCTAACAACAATCTTTATTTGAACCAAATTTAATTACAGTTCGAGGGTATACCAGTCAGCATATATATATGATAAACGACCTATTATATACTGCATACCCTATAACTAGAACCAGTATTGTTAAAAACAATTTGAACAGGTAGAAAGGATCTAGCGGATTTTCTAGCCGAATTCAAAGGCCTTCACTCCTGCTAAAATGGTTAAACTTAGCTGGCATAAAAATAGTTTTCTGGCAACTCTGTGCTTGTGCCTACTGTCTTATATTCTATCTAGGTTCGAGATAGGATTAGTGGATGATGGGTAGCATAGGGTTGCCAGCAGTAATGGTACTTTTTTGTCAAATTATGCTAGCATATTTGAGAGTAAAGGGTCGAAAAATCGCTAAAAAGGTGGTAAATAGACTACAGAGTACGGATAAAATAAAATGTATATATTTAATTATAGAATGTTATGTTTTATTTTAATTATACTTGTGTTTATACCATTGATTGTGAGAACTTTCTTTTATTTCTTTATAAAAACTGCATCGAAAAATTTATATAGACTGCAGTAGGTACTTAATTAATTCATTTGACGATGTAAAAATCTTTCCAGCTTCTATCAGTTCCCTACAAAGAAGTACAGCCGAAACTGTTTCAATATTCAACCTATTGCGTTTTTTATTTTTTAAGTTATTAAAATCTGAAAATGCTCGTTCAGCAGCAGTCGTACTGTAGGGAAGGACAAATAAATCAATTATGTACTTGTAAAGATTCTCGAAAATTTGTTGTTCAAAAAGATTTTTCTGTTTTGATAAATTTAACCAAGTTTTAGCCATATTGTTACCATCAACAAGTTGGTCTAACTTTTCAAAGATTATGAGGAACCTCCTCTGAATTAAGTTTTTCAATATTTGAAGTTATTTCGCCTGTTCTAATTTTCCTTGGATCCAAATATTCTAATAGTCTCAATTGGTGATCATTAAGATCGAAACATTTTTTAATTTGTTGCCACGATTTTATGTAAAATGCCTTGGATATTACTAATATTTTCACAAGCATTTGAAGATTGAAACTGTCCAAATTTAATTCCAAAAAACACTCTTGATTTTTCAAGATGAAATGAACCGTCCTTAAATTTGCAGTCAACTGAATATGTTCTAGCTTTATACAATTTGTTAAAATATTTTTGAAGTTATTTTCAATTAAACGTCTTAGTTGGTGTATCAAAATTTTTTAGGACTGTAAGATTTTATTGAGATAATTAATCTCACCTAAAATATAGCACAAAAATAATAAGTACAATTTTATCTCCGAACTATTCAGACAATCAAGAATTGAATTTGAATCAAAATTATTGGGACTTTCAAAAGTAAAGAGAGTGAAGTAATGAAGTAAAGCTGACCACTGCGCCAAGATTCTTATAATGATTTGATCCAGCTCAACGTGTACCGCTTGATTTTAGAATATTATTTAAATTTAAATTAAAACTATCTTGAAATTCTGCCAACTCACTTTGCGTCTTAATACTGTGGATAAAATGATTATATGCAAGAAAGGAAATTTTCAAGTGCAAGTGAATCCAAGATAAAATAAATGTTTATTCAATTTCTCTAATCGTACTCTAACTCCCGTAACTTCACCTCTCATTACTGATGTATTGTCAGTACCACGGCCAATAAAATTTTACCCAGAATTTCTTGCTTGCTTATCCTTTTTATTGTAAGTATAAATATAATCTCAACAACAAACAGCAGCAATCACCAGAAATCAAAAATAATCACAAATTCAGAATAAAAATGCGTAATTATTTTATATAGCAATTATCAAACACAGTAATCAGCATCAGCTCAGTAAGCATTGACATTGACAACAAAAAACACAATTCCTTAATGGCTGAAAAAAACACGCCAGCGCCACGCCAACTTGCTGTCACTTAGTACGTTTACATGAATACTTGAAGTATACTTCAAGTAGAGATCAAGTAATCAAAATATCATGTAAACGCATATTGACTTCAAGTATACTTGAGTCAAGTAAATCACAAAATTTTGTTCGATTTACTTGAAAAAATTCATGTAGAGGAATAAGAAGATTTATGTAGATAATCCAGTTTGTGATTTTTACCACTTTTTTTCAAAATATTTATCTAAAAATCCGCACCTATGTATTAAACCTAATGTAGAGTTGTCAATGGTTAGATGTCACTTCAAGTAAATTTCAAGAAAGTTTCAAGTCAAGTAATGGGAATTAGTTCATCTAAAAACCCTCCTTGAGTTTGAAGTGGATTTCGAGGACTCAAGTATTCATGTAAATGTAGTGAATGACATTTTTCTCTTGTCCAGTACAGCACCATCAAGGCAAAGGCATAGGCTTCGGCGCCATTCACGCAAACAATACAAAAACGCATGCAACGTACGTAACGTGCGTAATTAGAATCCGCGCCTTCTTTTTCCACAATTGTTTCCTTTCCTTGTATTAATAGTTTTCTTTAAATGAATAGAAAATCCCAGAAAATCTGAAACTTCAACATTCACAGTAGATTTTTTCTAAAAAAATATTTTTAATTTTTTAAAAGTTTTTTTTTGTTTTTTTTTAATAAATATATTTTTTTGTTACGATTAATGGGAAAAAAACGAAAAAGTAGCAAACATGCTTAAAAGGTAGCAATTTTGCTACTATAGTAGCAAAGTCCCATCACTGGTTGCCAGCTACCTTAGTACATTTGTATAATTTTTGAATTAATTTCATATATGATAATAGGTACAATTTGAGAATTTAGTGGAATTTTTAGTTTAATTAGCTTACAGTGGATAACACCATTGTCACAATATTTTTTTTAATTATCTTATTAAATATGATAGTTTGGATTGTTTTGTTTAAAGTCAGAATGGATTTCTAGTGAACTTTAAATGTGAAATATACAATTTTTTGAAGATTGCTGAGGAAATTGACAACTCTCCCAACTCCGTCGTATGCATGAAGCTCTGATGTGAATGAAAACGAATTTTGTACCACAGGCAAAACATGCATAAATTAGCTCTTTTATATATTTTGGCTATAAAGTACAAACGGTTTTGGACTATCATAATGATAAATGCTTCAACTCAAACAACTGATAAACAATTGTCTTAAGCCCCACATTTACTTACAGATTATCTACAGATCCGAACTGAAGATAAATTTCAATTCCGCCACCCATTAACAGTTCAAATCGTACGATTTGATCTGCAGTCTAGGTAATCTGGGTGTGGATGTTGAAAATTTGTATAATTTGATTGTCAACCAGATCGGCAGTTCATAAACTGAAAACTGTAGATCTGTAGATGAATACACCACACACATGCAGTTTATTGTCAGATAACGGAACTGCAGATTGGTAAACTGCGTGCAAAGTGTACAATTTCATCGTCAGACATTATTTTCATTTCAGTTTGATTCATTCGATAATTGTGCATAGTTCTCATCATGGATAAAAGTACAACTTTCATTTCGGAATTTATTGAAGTGTACAGGAGACATCATGCACTGTGGCAAGTGAAAAATGACTCAAAGGTGTATAAGGAATTGTAAACTGTAAACGAAAACGCTACTATTTATTTAGTAAAAAAAAAATTAATAACCTCAGAACTGCTTTTCGAAAGGAATTGAGGAAAATAGAAAAGTCTAAAAAATCAGGAGCATTAGCGGAGGAAATTTGTAAGCCGATTCTCTGGTACTTCAACCTTCTGCTATTTACTGAAGATCATGAAAAGGGAAGGCAAACAGTAGATAATTGTGAGGAATTCAATAACGAAAATGCGCAAGAACACTACGAATATGATGTAAGTAAATTTTTATTTTTATAATTTGTCAAATATTACATATAATTTATATAAAATTTTCCTGCCATGATACTTTCCCTTTATTAATGAAATAGTTTTTATAAATTTTTCGTTTTTTTGCATTTCGGGTAAAATTTCGTGCAATACTTGATTGAAGTCCATCTAGAATTCTTCCTTTTCGACAATCACCGGGCACAATTTCACCCGAATGAATCATTTCCACATCAACAGACGTTGCTTGCAATTATGCGCTGGAAGAATGTCGTCTTAGAAAATTGTGTAACGCGCAAGATGCTAGTATAATCTTATCCACTTTCTCCGGTTTCATATTTATTGCAGTATGGAAAACTCGGAATCGGTTGGCTAATATACCGAAAGCATTTTCCACCACGCGTCTTGCCCTTGATACGTAGTTGTAGATGCTTTCTTCCTTTGAAAGATTTCTTTGAGGGAATGGTTTCAATATATTTTCATGAAGGGGAAATGCTTCATTTGCTATGAACACAAAACTCATGTTTCCAACACAAGTGTTAGTGGGAAGACTTAATTTGTTCTCCAAAAGCTTATCAGAAAAGTTTGTTGTTTCAATTACTCCCCCATCTGACATTCTTCCGTTGCAGCCGACATTTACATAGATAAATTCATATTCAGCATTAACGATTGCCATTAAAATGATACTATGGTAGCCTTTATAATTGAAGAAATATGATCCGCTATTAGCTGGTTTAACTAACCTGACATGTTTTCCATCAATGGCCCCTCCGCAATTTGGAAAATTCCATCTATTTTCAAAGTTTTTGCCTATATATTTCCATTCTTCAACTGTACTCGGAAACTGTAATAAAAAAGGTTGTGTTTTATTTATTTATTAAATTATTTATAATTAAAATTTCGGTAAATAATTCACACGACCCAAGTGGATAATTTCTAAATATGTATTTATTTGCAAGCGGATTTATTCGAAGAATTAGAAACTGCGCATGAAAACTCCGGAAATGCTTCCCTGTCATTTGAAACCGAAGATCAGTATTCTGAAGTGTTAAAATCATTCTCTACAACATCTGCTAATACTAGACGTAACAGTAAAACTGCTAAAACGGTTATAAAAGACAAAGAAGTATTACTAGAAAAAGCTTGCTCTGTAATTACTACAAAAGAGGACGAATTTGAAATCATTGAGGCAAATCTTGCTCACAAACTTCGTCGAATGGATGAAGATCAAAGAATGCAAGCAGAACATTTCATAAATGATATCATGTTTTACGGTTTGAAGAAAAAATTAAACGATAATTCAGAGTTTCGAGTTAATTCGGCCTTGCGCCAGTCACAACAAGAAAATAGTGTAAGTTTTTGTTCGCAGTTTTTGTTCCACAGCCACAGAATGAAGTTATAACTCTACCAACGTCTTCACCAACAGCAATCCAATATACTGAATGTCACGTTGATACTCAAAGCGTCATAACAACGGAAAAAATATAGAAGGAGTCCTACTGCATTGTAAATTTATTTCGCAAATAAAGTACTATATTTTGGTAAAAAATGGTTTAATAATATATTTAAATATTGCACCTACTAACCTTCATATATTCCTTTTTTAACACCCAGTAAATATGCTCGCACGTTTCTGGAATAATATTTCCCAGTGCTAGCGGAAATAGCTGTTGTAAATTTCAAATCTTCAAAAGATCTACCAGTAGCTAAGTACCGTAGAGTAGCTAGCAATCTTTCTTCTGCACTGATAGATGATCGCATTCTTGTGTTTCGTTTTGTTATATAAGGTTTCAACAATTTCAATAATTTTTGAAAACACTCATCACTCATTCGGAGATAATTTTTCAAGTCTTCAGTTGCCGAATTTCTTAGTAACATTATTAATTTCATATGCGAGATGGTTTGTCTATGAAGCAACCAATCTTATACCCAGAAACGTTTTTTACTCTTCACTGGTACTTCTGACAAAAGCATTATTAATATCAGAGCAGCAATTTTCTTCTTTGACAAAATCATTTTAAATCTTCAACCGAATTGCATGAAAATCGTGAACAAACTAATTACGATATGGACTGACGACCAAACTGCAGGTGTATGGTTAATCGTCACTTTATCTTAAGTTTTCTATCTGTCAAATTTCAAACTTACGACGTGAT
>OZ005740.1:62782683-62863689 GCA_963930735.1 Dioctria linearis
CCTCGTTAACCTGGAATACTACCTCGTTTCAATATTCGCTTATTGGTCACCCTGAGTAAATATTACTCACACACCAATAAATTATAAACAAAAGAGCTGAAATATTTTAGCGGAATACAATAAGAGAAAAATGAAAGAATGGCATTCCCGCAAGAATAATTTAAAATTTATATAAAGAAATTTTAATTAATAAAGTAAAGATAATTAGAAATGAAAGAATCATATTTTGTACACCTTGTAAATTTTTTTGTTTTTAATAGATTTTATACTACAATTTTGGGTTACCGGCCAATGAGGAGCATGAGGAATGAGAGGGTTGACCTGCTGGGAAGACTCTCCCTCCCTTAAACTAACAATCACGCTTCAGGCAAAGCACTTAAGAAGTGGGGACGCTGTGGTCATATGTCGTAAAAAGCAGTGCAGCCTTCAAGCAGAAAGTGAGTAAAAATTAACTCACGGGTAGCATTCCACGGTTAAAGGCATATAATGATCATCAATGAAAGTGGCTTTCATAATGTAATTAAAAGTTTAGTGTGTCAGTGGTTTTATAGACTTAAATTTAATAGACATTAAATTGATTGGGCTGTATAAGTATAAGCATAATTCAAAGTATGATGTCAGCATGTCACGAGTTAGTAGAACTGACGCTGACAGCATTTCACACTTACGCAGGCTCGTGTAAGCCCCTAAATGAATACTGATCTTACTGACTAGTCTGAACATAAAAGATTTCTGACCAGTCAGTATAGACTAGTCAATAATCAGTCAAATGTAAAATTAAGATGGTCGAAATTGAAAATAAAACGTAAATGCTAGTGGAAATGTGTTTATACATATTTCTAATCTTCTCTCTTTTGAATGGGATATGACTGAAAAGAGCTTTAATATAGATTATGTAGAGACAAATGATGGATCAAGGAAGAGATCGCTAGAAATCCATATAGAAGAGGAATATCTGCGGCACTTGACCACATTTTGTTATTAACTGACTAGTCAACTGATCGAACGCAAATCGTTCTTTGTCAGTAAAATTGACAGACAAAAACGGGAATGGCCGTCAGCTCTGTTGACTTGTGTAATCGTCGCGGAAGTCTCCTAAACGGGAAAAGTTCTGAGCGTTCCAAAGAAAGTCGGTGTGGAGCGCTCCCAGTTAGCGCCAATGGAAGCGTAGTGAAAGCTTTGTAAGAAAAAAGCATCAAGTGTTCTTGAGTTGCTGAATTGTATTATTAAATGAGTTTTGGTATGAAAATGAGTGGTTGATATATGTATGTGCTCAAACTGTCTCGTAAACTGAACTGTAAAATATAGGTTTTTCCTACATATTTGACAATTCGAGAAATACTGATCAGTTCAAATCGTCTAGTTCAGTTGTGCACTGCATAGTGGTGGACTGTCGATATTCTGAAAAACCCCCTCTATTACCTTACAAAAATCTATTCAAGAGCACTACTTTTTCTGTATAGTAAATATTCTCCTATATGCTTCGAATTGTCTCTCTAAAATCTTTTCAGGAGCACTCCTATGGGAGCATAAATGGAGTGCTGACCTCTGCGAGCATGCATTGGTATAAAAGATATGCAGAGAGATATAGAGAGCGAGCGCTTTTTGTTTACATAGGAGCTCTCTTTGATAATTTTGGAAATGCTCCTTTTCCCATTAGGAAATTAGCCTGGCCTGCAGCTTGTAGCACGAAAAGTGTATCTTATATTATGAAAAAATTTATAAACTTTTATTGGAAAAAATAAATTCACGGAAATAGTTAAATGAAGAAGGATTCAATGAATTTCTTTCACTTCGTCGCCAAGAAAAGACAAGTATTTCAGCTATGAAGTGAAAACTCTTAAAGAATCTTCTAAAAACGGTCTGTATAGGTACTTTATATACTTTTTAATAGATTTATGTTAGATTTTAACTATGATGCTATGAGTGAATTGGTAGTCTAATCTTTTTCTAACCAAAATAATTACATTGAATTCATAACGATAAATCTTTCACATTTTGAGAAATTCAATAACATGGCACTGTTTGAAGTCTGTGCATGACTCACTCAAATGAAAAAAGTTGCAAAAGTACGGCAACTGCGAAAATTGCGTTGAAATAAGTTTTACGTAATACCAAAGTTTTTAAGCAAAATAAGAGAAAGAAATTAATTTGTATTTTACCCGTTCCTTCATTAGATTGAGTGATTATGGAGTATCCTAACTTTAAGTCTATCCATCTGTCCTTTTCTCTGTTTATTGTTATAATAACAAATGGGCTAATTCGAGCAATTCTTTCGTAGGGTTACCATGCAGATTTCTTGATATATTGCATTTCTTGTATATACGTGTATAAACAGACTTCAAAATCATTACGGGACAAATGTGTAATATCCTGCGCCAAGCGTTGGATAAAGTACGGTATGAAAACACTCAACAGTGTAATTAGCGGCTATTTTTGCTCATAGAAATTGGTTAAGGAGAAAGCTGTTAGATTTCAGTCATTCACCATAAACAGAAACCATAGTAATGGTTATACTGATTATAGAGAGTCCATAAAGCAATAGTATGGTAGATAAATGCCCTCTACCTTATGTAGCTTCAAGATATAAATATTATTAAACGAGCCTAGCCAAAACCCTCGAGAAATACATATCATGCCATGAAACAGAAATCTATATGTTTGCATGCTATTCCAATTCTCTAAATTGTTTTATATTGATTCTTATGGAAAGGTGACTAGATATTATTTTTTTTATATTTTATATATGCCATAGAGCCTAAACTACTATCCACAAAGGAAAATAATCTTCCAGTAACTTTAAGCTGGCTACACTTACTGCTTATATACTTAACAAAATAATACAAAAGCTTAAATCTTACCATTTTACGCTCAATAATTCTCAGCTGGCTTATAGTTGGAATAGTGTATGTGCGGCCGGATTGATTCAAATTCATCGGACCACTGCACATTCACATATGCAATTATTACTCAGTTGAGAGTTTTTGTATAAGGAATCGTAGTCATTTGGTTAAGCTAAATTTTTTTAAATAATTCTGTTAGTAAAGATTTGATTAGGGCTGGGAGATAAGAGAGTAAGCTTAAGATTATCAGCACAAAATTTTTTTTATGAATAGTAGTTTAGGACGGAGAGCTATTCTAATCAAACTTTTGTCAGGTTTACATAAGAACACTGCAAATATTTTAGTGTTAGGACTATGTTAGCTCTCATGTATAGTAGTGAGGGATTCTGTATCATGGCTTGGGAAGTAGTTCTCGAGGTTTTCGGTCTAGGTCATTAATATTTTGCAGAGCAAAACAATTGAGTTGAGTTTAACGTATTTTGAAATCTGCGGAAATTATTTTTACATATTTTAAGAACAATTATAGTTGCATATAAAGATTATGCGCAGTTATTCCAAGATTTAAAAGAAAGGTACGCGAAATTTACTAACAACACTTACTATCAAACTCAAATGTCGCACTTCGACACGACAATCTTAGAAACTTGTTCTACTTTTGTCGAGAATTTTATCGCGTCGCATCATTTGCGTTGCCCTAAATGTCGCAACATGAAGTCGAAAATTATTTTGACGTCGAAAATTGCGATTTGTGTTCATTGTATGCCTTTATTCCACGCCCTCCGAAATCATGTTGAACGCGAACTTACATATCTTAAAAAAAAAGAGATCATTGAACCTGTGAAGTTCAGCAGATGTGTTAGTCCAATTATCGTAGTCGTGAAAAGAACAGGTGATATCCACATTTGCTTTGATTTTAAAGTTTCGTTAAGTGGAGTTGGTCCTTCTATCGTACCTGAACCAACCACATATTAGACCGAGGAGAATTCTTTTCTTTAGTCGATTTTTCTGGGAGTGATGTATGCAAAGAGCTCTAAACCTTTGACACATCTACCTCGTTTTAATTGTCTACCGCTTTGGGTTAGGTCAGTACTCCGTCAATAATTTATCAGCACCTCGACGGAGATGTTAAAGAGAATTCCAGGAACCGCATCCATAATTGACAGCAAGCTCTTTTCATCCGAGTGAAATAAGGGGAATGTGAAGAAAGATTAAATGAAATTTTACAGCTCCAAGTCGATTTTACTGCCAAAATCAATGCGAACAAGTGCATTTTATTTTGCAATGAAGTCGAAAATTTCCGCCAACTAATTACATCCGAAGGTGTTGTTAAACCAAAGCCTTTTCGGAATATTGCCATTCAAAATGCAGCTGTACCCGAGCTGTAAAATAATCAGTATTTAATGGAGTGATTTAATACCTGTTAATTGTGTTTTTGTATTAAAAATTTACAGTGCCATTACAGGAATTGCAAATAAAATGTTAACATACCGGAAAGTAATTGAATATGCAATTCCATTACAAAAATACATTAAATACGCAAAAGTATGTAAAAAGTATTTCCTTTCAATTATTTTCCAATACTTCAAATACAAATATATATTTTTTTTTATAAAAATGGCAAAATTATTGCTAGTGAACTCTAATATAGGACGAAAAATGTCATACTTTGGATTTTAATACATTAGACATTACGTGTTAAGACCGATGAAATTTTTTGGTTATGATATTGCTAGTCTCACGGTTATGCAGTATCATCGACGCTGTGCATTTCGTATAGTTAAGCTTAAATCCCTTATTATAAAAAAATATAGAATTAGTAGTTATAACATAGATAATAAGTTCTAGTAAATAGATAACTCATGTGGGCTATTTCGATTTTCTCTACAAGCTCCATTATTTTGCCTTCAGATGAAACTCTGTCAAACACAGTGTGAAGTCCCAATATGGGCTTTACATAAAAAGGGTAAGTGCCTCTGTAAAGCATAAGACTGGTGAGGACCAAATTGAAATGTCAATACTTTTTTATTATTGACAATATTGCCTTAACCTAGAAATTCAACACTTACTTCCTATTAGTAATACTTCATACAAAAAATAAAAACGAAAGAAAATGAAATTTATAAAATACGAATTTAACCAAATAAAAATTAAAAAAATAATAATAAATGAAAATAATGAGATATGCACCCGAATAATTAAAAATAATCTGGAATACGAAAAATGTATTAAAATGAATTTTGTAATCTGGATTTTATTGGGACAGAATGAGCTTTATTCACTACTCATATTTTATGCCAGACTCATTCCTGCCTTAGCTAAGGGTGCTAAAATGACAAAATAAATAAATTTTGTTAGTAATAGTGATAAGGTTCAATTCATTCCCTATGGGTTAGTCAAGACCTAATGTCGGTTTAATCTCTGCCGATCTGTTTGTTGACCGCTCAAATTACAAGTGATTTCCTACTCTCGCAGCTCGCTATTTATAACCAGTAATACAATAGCTGTGCGTCTGTCGGTCGTTTTCGCTTTGACGCCATGCAACAGCAGCATGCAGTTGCCTTGTACGACTGACATAATTTAGGCATTATAATTCAATTGTAAACAAACAAAGCGGCATTGGAAAATGTCAATTTCTTTCGATGACTGTTTATTTTTATCAATATTTCACTTTATTTTGCTTAAAACACTATCGTTAATTAGTAAAGCTTCTAAACTTAGTTGAAGAATGCTTTTACTGTAAAATTTTAATTACAATGAAGGAATATTAGTACTGCGAATTGTCAGTTCTTAAATGCGTTGTACTGGTAATGAGAATGGCAATAGTGCTAGAATTTTACAGCTCCGCATGTCCCCAAATAATATGCAACTGTATTCATTTATTGATTGTTGAAGTTTTATCGGAAATTTACGCCCACACGCAAGCTTCAAGAGCAACGCCATTGTACAAATAAGCCTAATAAAACATCAACTTTTGATGCTGCGCCCAATGAAAGAAAATTTTTGAAAATAGTAAATTGATCCCAACTAATGACATTTTTTTTTGTACATTATCCATCGAAACCGTTAAATTTCTAGATGCATGTGTATTGTGACAAATTTCGTTGGTTCATTGCTTGAAGGGCGAGATGATAAGTAATAAAGTGGTGTGGCCAAGTGAGTTCATCAGCTTTTTCGATGCCAGAAAAAACCTTAATTCTCCGGAATCTAGTTCCCAAAAACTAGTTTTCTACACGAGAACACTTACCATATGAATGATGTATCCTGTACTAGCACTGACACACTACATATTATATATTCGTCTGTTCGGCTAAGTTTGTCCATCTGTTCGTTCGTGTGTATATACAACAACTTGACCGATAACGTGTTTACCTGGCGAGCTAAAACTTTATCCGCAAAACCAGACACACAACTCCTTCCTAGTGCTACTATACATAATAATAATAATAATAATACCTGTAGATTTAGGAAGGTAATCATCTTACAGACTGAAATTAATTGACAGTTTATTTCAATTCATTCAACACATTCAAACAATTTATGAAGAATCACCTACCACCATATGAAAACTTGGTGCTGATGACGTGCTTTTGATAAAAATAGTAACTAAAGAAAACCGAAATAAAATTCTGAAATTATAACTTTGTTATATATATCTGATTATATGTAAAACTTTATGACCTTCTCCACCGACTGCCAAACCATCCCCGTACTCCTCTCCTCTTAGGAGTTATTCTAGTCGAAAAATTTCGAATTTTCTTACCTTAACTCGTTAATGGCTACAAATAGGATGTACTAGGGTCAAATTAAAGAGAAGAGTCTACAGTAAGTAGTTTTCATAAAAAAAAGTTATGTCAATGAGCTTTTTACAAAAAACAATAGAAGTCAAAATAAAAAGAAGAAAAATTGCGAATTTTTTAGTTTAGAGCACAATAACTCCTGATAGGGAGGAGTATGGGGCTTGTTGAACTTGTGTTGGAAGGGCCATCAAGTTCTACATGCTTTTGATAGTGATCTGAAACACTGTACTTTTCAAAATAAAGGGTGTTCAGTGAAAGACTAGCACAATTTCTTAATCACCCTGTATCACCCAAACGGTTGATGTGGACTGCCCTGCCATACAAATTTTTGTTCATCTAGGTGAGTACTATCACCTTCCGCTCTATGGACCACCATGGAGGAAACACCCTATATCTTTAAGGTCCTATTTTCTTTAGATAACCTGACCTTCTATCTTTCAAATGAGCTATATTTCACTATCCTAGTATGAATAGAAAAATACATATGAATTTTTAAAGAAGACCAGAACAGCATTTTTCGAAATTTTGAAAATGCGTTAGCTCAACAAATATGCAATGTGTATGGAAAATCTTTAATTCGTGTTTTTATTTTACGAACCCTCCATGTATGTAAAATTTCCGCAAAATTGGTCATATCACACATGTTTCCTATTTGATATGGAATGACCCCACCAGTAACTGTAGGTCTAAGTTATAAAATAGGTTAAATGTGGCAGATTCTTTATGGGGTTGCCATACAGAAATTTTCAGATTTGCACTTTTTTCATGTTTACCGAGCAAACGGCTAATTGTGGACGTTTTTAATTACTAAAGAATCTTGCAGAATATAAAAATCTATAAAATTGGTTATAACCAATTTAACTGTCCGAGAAACCGCTCTGGAAGAACAAACGAAAAATACTTGAATGACAAAATTTTTATATTTACGAGCATTAACTTTTCCTGTTATTCGTTGTCCAGTCTTTCAGTCTGTTACATATAAGGCTTACAAATATCAATTTTTATTAGGAGGTGGTATATATTTCACTGGGTCAACTCTAGATATGGAAATATTGTGAGTACAAAACTCCTGTGTTATATCACCAAAAAAAAAAAATTACTTAATAAAATCCGCCTTTTGACGTTCTTCTCAATTTTACCAAAATCTCGTCGCATTCAATTGCTTGAGACCAGATGGTGCTAAATATTATGTGAGCCTACCTATCTCGCCGCAAAATTCATATGATTAACCTTTTGCCTATTTCCTCTCTAAAGTTATCTATTCCCTTGCAATGTGAAGACAGCAATATTGATGCCATTTTTCATGAACCCCTTGCTAAGAAAGTAACATTTCTTTGCACAATAATATTCGTATGTACATAGGTATCTATATATGTGAATATATACATGTGTAATATTCAGAAAGGTTTTCTCTATTGTTGGCTTGAATGACATAAAATATAAGGAGCAACCCCACATTCTGTGTTATTAGATAAATTGCTGCGAATGATATTATGCGATTTATCTTCCTGAGAACGGATATTCCAGCGTCAGACACATTTGATCAACGGGAAAGGACTACTGATAGTATTGTTTGTATAACACATAATAGGTTACGGCCAATTGATTTAAATTGTTTATGCTGTAGAAAGCATTGCACAACATCTTTAGGAATTTCGATTGTCGGATTTTGAATCTGCTTATGATTTTTGTAAAAAATACTAAATATTGAGAAACTAAAAAAATTAAATATATTTAGATGGTTTGAGGCATTTTTCCCAGTTACGTAAATTCTCCCAGCTGATGTAGGCGGAGGAGCTGAATTTTAATTTGCTAATGAAATGTATGGTACTATATTGAATAATTTTAGGGTGAAATAGGGGATTTGGGAGAATATTACCTTTCTATTTAAAACAAGAATTGGTTTTTTTATTATAGTCATATATAGCAATAGAGAATACCCCCTATTCACGGGTTTGTTTTTTTTTTATATGAGATATGGCATACTAGCAGTAATACTTAACATTTATTTTTATATTTTAGTACCTACTGCAGATACAAGATTTTGTCAACATATTTTATAACACCTCCTTCATACACTGGTACCATTTGAACAATGATAAACATAAATAAAAATCTACAAAATCGCCGCCTCTGCACAGCTTCCAGTAATGTTATTAATTATTTTTAGAGTTGTAGCAGCTTGCTTTAGTATATATCGCAGTTCCTTCTCACACAGCGGGGGCCTTAGTAATCGTTTCGGAGTTACATGGATATTAAGAAAATTCACCATCAACAGCTCATAATATGCAGAGCTTCCAACAACTGCTTAAACAGCCGGTACTTTTATCCCCTCAAGAGTTATAGTGATTTAAACTGCAAATTTTTGATTTTTTACCTCTTTTTTACTTATTCTCTATGTTTTTTGTGAAAAGGTAACTAACCTTCCTCTTTAATTTGACTAATTATACACTATGTGCTAACTGCAGCCGTTCCAATTCTGATATATACGTGACGATTACACGAGTCAGTAGAGCTGACAGCATTACTTTTGTCTGTTAATTTTATTGACTAAAAATGCTTAGCGTTTATTCAACTGACTAGTCAGTTCATTATAAAATGTCATCAAGCAGTGCAGACATTCCTGATTTCTAATGATTTCCCTCATTCCGTCATTATTCTCTGCAAAATAAAAATTATAATGTATATTAAACTCTTTTCCCTCTCTGGAAAATTGAATAAACCACAAAAACAAATTTTGTAGTTTTTTCTCTCACTGACCGGATATCCCCAAAAAGCTCACATCGTTGCTCATAAGATTAGTAATATAAACACAAATTTCCACTAGTATCTACCTTTTATTTTCAAGTTCTGCCATCATAATTTTGCGTTTAACAATTTACTGACTTAACAGAATTCTTGTCAGTACTTACTAGTCAGTAAACAAGATTAGTCAGTAGGAGTTTACACGAGCCTGTGTCAGTGTCAGACGATTTGAATGTCAGTTCTACTGACTCGTGTAATCCCCGTGATAGTTTCTGTGATAGTCATTTCAGCTAGTTATATGTATTTTTTCGTATGGCAACTCTAAAAAGAAGCAGGTCAAATTTATGTTCTTTTACCAGTTTCTTAAATGTCAGCTCGCAGCACTTCAGTGTTCGTATATGTTAATAAATTTTATTTTACCAAAACTAAAAATAATCAATGCAAATTACAACTGAACTGCACTTACTATCTGGAAATATTTTGGGAACGAAAAGGTGGCTGGTTAACATAAATTGCCTGGAAATAAACTGTTGTGGTCTTGCAACATGTCGCCAGTATGTTGCCGTGTGTGAAATATGATTCTTCATTTTATTGTGCGAGTTAACATAAATGAAATGCGTCTTAACTTATATACCTACTGATTCAAAAATGTAACGTGACCACAGATATAGACAGTCGGACACACACCCAGCCCTCCCCCCACACACACACACAAACTCCAAAATCAAAATGTTTCTTGATTTGATTTAAGTCAAGTTCGCAATTTATTTATTTGCAAATGTTCCATTCTTGTAAGAAAGATGACATGGATCAATGGACAAAAGGAAAACGGTTTATCAATATTATTTACATGGGTTCTTTATAGAACTTGTTCTGTACGAAATTTTTTATTTGTTCTTCTAAAGTTTTGAATAAAAATTCTGATTTTGTTCTGAACAATCCCTAAGTGCAAATCAAACACTCGTTGTGTCAATAAACATCGTGAATGATAGTCTTAATAGATAGCCACTGGAGATGACGACACCAGCATTTTTATTTTATTGCCTTTACTATGATTTAGTATATGTCACTGGGACTAATTTTACTTTTCACATCCCGTCTGGTATTAGGAGTTTTGCCTATTTATGTTTTCTAAAGTTCGCAAAGCCTCAGTACACTATAGCCATATACTCTACTATATACATATGTATGTCAAAATCTTTACTTAATGGAACTTTTAAAAAACCATAAACATGAGTCTTTCTATTGCAAACCTATATACATATGTTCGGAAGTTCTTCAAACAAATTAGTCGGAACCCATATTTACAATTGGATACATCTTTTTCTTATGTAGTGTGTGTAGATGTATTTAATTTTTCGCAAGACAAAAAAAGGTTAAACGAGTAAATATGTGAAAAATTTTCCTCGGTAATAATAGCATAGGGTGGGTACGGAAAATCTTTATTTTAAATACACTTGAACTCCTTCCCATACGGGGTAATATAAAAGGAAATTCTTTTGAAACATTTTTTCTTAAGTCAAAGTATAATATAGTATGTATGTAGTAGGATGGGAAATACTGCCTCAAGCCAAGCAGGAGACATTACTTTAGATACGGAGTTAAAGTTATTTCTTTCTTCATTTTGTCGAGAAATCAAAAGGACTACATGGAGACTTATCTCCCAATTCTGTCGAAATATTTTCGTTATGAAATTTGTGCGTTCTATTTTGTCTGCAAAAAATGCCTTGAGTAAAACATGATAGAAGCAAACAAATTTTGTATTATGGAAGATAGATACGAAAGTCGTTTTTCTATTATTCTGACTCAATTGTTTAGGCGGCACAAAAATATAAGAAAGTATATATATGTATGTAGATACAAATTCACCAAATTTTCATTGCACGAATTATAGGACATTTTCCATCACTTAATGAAAGTTCCTTCTTAACGAAGCATTCAGTCTGATTGATTTCCAAATGATTTTCAGAACATTCCAACTAATGTGTATCGTCGTATTTTTCTTCATGATAATGGTGAGGATGGAAATCAGGAACGATTGCCTTATATCTTGGCTTTCGTATATAGCTTTGGCATTTCAATTCTGAATCTAGACTTGTATGTACTTAAGTATATCACAAAATTTAACACCGAACAGTTGGGAAAGACTAAGTGCGGAAGTTAACCAATCAAAATGATTACTGCACATGTAATGTGTATTTTCCAAGATATCAAATTTGATTCATCTAATTTGAGTACTGTAAATTTTTTTCTTTTCTAAGTTCAAATTCTAAGTGAGCTAATAATTCTTAACAACTACAGTTAGCACATAGGCTGTAATAAATCGAATTAAAGATAAGAGTCCACAATTATTACTTTAAAAAAAAGCTATGTTAAGTACCTTCGCAAAAAACATAGAGGTCAAATTAAAAAAAAAGGTTAAGAAAATCCGAAATTATGTACTAGGCTTTATATACAAATTGGCTCGAGATAATCATTAATCTCCATACGTACCTTCTTTGTTTAACCCTTGTGTCAATGGATAAAAGAAAACCACTTAAACGAACCCATAACATACCCAGGTATGTAATAATATTTACGTATATTTCTGAGAAATTTTCATTTTCCTGTTTTAAAGGCGAATATTTAGTCACACAATTCCTAAGAATTTATTTTTATGATTAGGCCTATTCCGAAAGGTGGATATGTTGCATATAGCTTACATAACTTTAAGGTAGGATAATTGTTGATGGCAGGAATGCAGTTTTTCGAGCATTTCAAGGACAATTTGTTTATGTGTTTATATTAAGTGTAAATTTTCATTCTTAAAACCGGCTCTTACTTTTTCCACTGCAAGGGTACAAATGAACTGATTTAATCATAAATCGCATAACCGGAAAGCACACCTCATTTTGGATCTGTCTATTCATGGTCATTATAAGCGCTATCGATACCGCTCAGGTAATATATTCCTTTCGGACCGCCACTAATTTCCTCTTACTTGCGGTAATATTGTAGTTGTATTATAAGTGAGTAGGTGTCGTTTATGCGTTTAGCAGTTGTAAACTGCAGAAATATTTAAAAGGTCATCGTACTGCAGCTTTATTCAGAGAAAGTCATAAACTACAGCTGAGGTGGCGCAGCAGCTGTAAGGAAAAAAACAAACAACAACACGAGAGGTGCTGAAAAACCACACCAAGGATCAAAAAGAAGAAAAGAGAAAAACATCTAATCGAACTGAGGGCTAAAGATATGCCCCAACGCCCTAAAGAAGGCAATCTATGGGATGTGAAAAATCATCTAACAAAATCCAAAGAAGGAATGAAGAAATTTGAAAGCGCAACAGCACTTGACTTGACTTGACTTGACTTGACAGCTTTATTCACAGTTCAGTTAAAATCTTTGGCAAAGTAAAAATTTCAAGCTTATTAGTGATTTTTTCCATATATTAATTCCTTCCGCAACACTGATTGAAATGGAATTGAATGAACATTTAACTCCTTGGAATCTTGGACTGTTCGGAACGTTGAAAAAAAAAATAAACCATACATTCCTACAGAATTGCAAGCTATACCTTCGCGTACACCGCTTTCTACCGAATTCGGATTTTGTGGCAGAATCACGATTTGCTCTTATGTACCATAAAAGAGAAAATCTGTAATTTTGCTTTCAACAGTCCATTACGATAAAAGAGTTACTGGTGTCCTCCAAAAGCCTGAAATCATATCCTTTTACAACAAATGCAAGGGGGGGGGCGTGGATAATATGGATAAGATGGTAGGACATTATACCATCAAGAAATGTATAATGTTGCGCTGGACCCTAGCATTTTTTTATATGTAATATTTTGAATGTGGCTGGTCTGACAGCCTTCATTATTTACGATACGCACAATCCTTATCGAAAGACATATAGGAGTTGTACGTTTCTGCAAGATCTTGGTTAAGCCCTCACCATGCTAGCTGTACACATTATGAGGAGCTTGAACACCAGATCTGCTATCGAATGCATGACGGGACACCCAATACCAATCCCATCTACATCTGCGTCAAGTGAACCAACAGCACAGGATCAAACAGGAGACTGAAAGCAAAAGGTAACTGGTGTACTTACAAAGAGGAGGGTAAGCGGCGACCCATACGAAAATGTTGCACAACATGCACTAAGCCTGTAACGTAAAAAATGTTTCTCATAATAAATTCTGTACAAATTTTTAAGAATTAACTCTACCTTTTTATTGTTTTCAATCCCCATTCCTAAAAAATGTATTACATACCTGGGTATGCGTTCAGATTGGAAATGTATATTTATATAATTCAATTCTATTTTCTGAGGAACCACAGAATACTGTTCAAAAGTTTATAGCATATATTAGCTACAAATGGAGCCATTAAGAATAACTAATGTGATGGATGATAAATTTGAAAGATTAGATATAGTTTTTTTCATTTTCAGAATTACAAACATACCCAGGTATGCAGCCATTAACACAACGATAATTGTTAATTAAAAGCGTACTCAATTTGGGCTAAAGTTTTTATATCGACTCATATTCAGCCAGCAGTAAGGATACCAACTCAAAAATCTGAATTTCATACATTCACCTAAGCACAGAAATCTTATCTCGTAATTCCGCGATGAATAGATCCCAATATGGGCAGAGCGTTCCTACTTTATCCAGTGTGTTCGCAAACGAAATATTTCATCAAATTTTGTACAACTTACTAAGACCGCAGGGAGCTTGGGTAGACTTTTAAAATTAATTGACATACTGTAGCGCTGGATATTAGACCCACACTCTTTCCACTTATATTCCGCAAAATACCTAAGCATGTATACACATGATAGCTCTGTTCTTTTGAGTCCGCAGAACAGATCAGAATAAAAGATACACAAAAGAACGCCACCTCAAGAGAAGAAGATTTTTATGTCCAGCAGTTGGCACTACTTATAAATTTGTTTTTTCGAAAAGTTGACAGTTTAATAATTCTAAAACCATTTTATTTACTAACCCTTCAAACTGGCACGACGTATCAGAACCACCTACGGCATATAGTTGACCATTAACGATGGCCAAACCAACCTGAAAAATGTGTGTTTGTGTTTTTGTGAATTCACCTTTGTAATTTCATCTACTAAATCTCGGCAACAATAAATTTTCGACTTGATAAGCCAGTCGTATGCGTTGCAATACCTAATATTTAAATAAAAATTTGGTATTGTGTCTTCGTGCTGATATATACCTACCTATATTTATTTATTTTTTTTTTTAAAACTCACCTAAGCCAAATGTTTTCTTCTATCTGCAATATTGTACTTTAACCACGATAGAATACACTGTGACTCAACATAACAGCATTAAATAAAAACTAACTCTTCGATCTCTCAAGTGACAGTACAAAAATGACAAATGTCAAGCACTTATCTCACAAGTTTTTATGATAGTTTCAGCTGTAAGTTGAATTTGACCACTTCTACAACTAAAAACGTGGAGAACAGCGCCCCTATGTTTTCATAGAAGATTTAAATGAAGCGAACAGCAAAAATGTTGCGCTTCAATCAACAGAACAAATTGTCCTCTCCAATGTATGGGAGTCCTAGAATAAGGTACACAAAAAAACACAGCTGACATATTTGTTAGATTTAACAACAACTGCAATCTCCAATATGAAATATATGGAATTAGCTAATATTAAAATTCATGCTCTTGATTATTCTACTGATTATATAATGAATAATTTTAACTAACATACAATATATTAATAACAGCCATAATTTTAATTAAATAAATACTAAGATAAAAAAAAATACAAATAACCCGCCCAAATTAAACAATAAAACGATGAATTGGTGGAACATACAAGTAGAAGACATCAAGCCGAACTTATGAACAACTTGGCAGTGTACAACAACTAAACGATTTGGATTATGTGAATGATAGGCGGGTTGTTCTCCATTTCGGCCATTTTGCGTGGGGGCCTTTTTCTTCTGGTTATCTGGTCGGCCCACTTCACGAGCAGAAGTATAACGATTACATTAAAGCGAAAAACAACAAGTATTTTGTTTGACCTCAAAAGCATCGACTATCTTCAAGAGTCTTCCTACTAACGTTGATCTAAGAATAAAAAATATAAAAAAAGATAAAACTAATCTAACCCTTACTAACCAATTTTTAATTATCTTTATTGTAAGCAGAATGGCCGACTAGGGAAATTACTTACCGTGATTAATATTTCAGAACATGAATTTCCATATTACACAACTTAAAGCCCTGGTCACACCGAGGAAGAAATTCTATTATTAGTAGCTCTGCTTGAAGAAAACCAAGGAAAAGTGATGAAGTTCGATTACAAATACTTAAGAAAGCAAAAAGCCTCATTTAACGAATTGTGCGGACTTATTTCGAATGAAAAGGAATTTTGCCGCCAGCGACAGTGGCAAAATTGTGTTTTTGAGTAATCTCCAAAATGGCCGCGCGGCAACTATTTTGCCGTGCCGCGCCGCTCCCGGTGTGACTTATACATTTAATTTTGCAAGAACAATCGTGCAGCGGCAACTGAAAAATGCCGCGCCGCACCGCGCCGCTCCCGGTGTGACACCTACTTAATACTTTTTAAAAAAAATTCTTGCTTATGACCTCAACTTAACATTCCTGAAATTTCTACCTTTATAGAACAAAAGAATCAGATCGGCGAATTTTGGATGATCTTGCTCAGTAAATATTTACTAGTTAAGTTTTCATTGACGAATATTATTTCCTTACCTTCATTTATTTTCGTCGTTCATCATTATGAAAATTATGGGTAATATATCTGTTAGTTTTCATAGTCTTCTTTAATTTTATTTTTTTTTATTTATTTTCGAGTTTCCTGCTTGCATACCTAAGTCTTATGTAAGATTAAAGATCTTGTAATCTTGCTACTATACCAAATTAAGTAATTATTGTTAAAATAAAAACAATAGCCTTAATTTACTTAAAATAGCGTCAGTGCACAAGGTTGCTATATTTTCCTATATGGAGGAAATCAGAATAAGAAATTTTCTTAGGTAGAAAACAAAAACAATATTTGGAAAATTAGAAAAACCTATAAAGAAACAAGTAAGAAAGCTAGAATTGGTTTAACAAGGCGAGGGTCCCTAATCGTCATCACCGATTTCATCCAAATTCACAGTATATGTTGGGCTTGACTAGAAATGAAAGTGGCGCAAGTGGGAACTCCAGATGGCCAAGCAAACGAAATAATACATAATGTAGGTGAACCTGGAGTTAAAAATTGACATTTTTCAGAAAACTTTGATAGCGGGTATATTAGCAACATTTAAGTCATTTTCTATCTTTTCGTTACAATTATCTATAATATAGTATCCTTCATATACAGAAAACTACAAAGCATTACCCCAATCAGTTTTGGAGCATTGTCCAAAATAAGATTGCCAGGTTTACTAAATCTCTTTCAACTTACATTATTTAGCAGCAGCTACCACCTTTATCTCTCGGCCAAATTTCAACAGATTTTCAACAGATTTTGCTAAGTTCATTGTGAGTTTTTTATGATTTTTTGAAATTATTACGAGATTCGTATGGCAGCGGGCTACATAATGGTAACCCGTGATAAGTTATTATATAAAAAGAAAAGATATTTTTCCAGGATTGGGGGTATTTGTTTTATAGTCTACCATCTGTGTCGGTTAAAAAATTCAATGTCAAAAAGTCATTCATATACACACACTAATGGGAAAAAGCTTCTCGAAAAAGCTTCTCATTTCCCGAAAACGGATGTTCTGAGGGAGGTGGGGTAAATATTATCGTTTTTGCGAAATTCCTTTTGCTAGTTTTTTGTGTTTTTTTTCTAATTTTTTGAACATATTTTCCCTCCCCTTCTGATTAAGTTGCAAAACTTAACTTTCGATGGCCAAAATGTTTGAAAAACTCACTTCGAAATGTTCTTCTACAACTTACCGATTAATCCATTTTTTTATAGATCCGCTTTTACATTGAGATTATCCGTTCAAAATTTCACGAAAATCGGATGTCATTTACCTATTTAAAAAAAAAATTAAATCTATAAAAATTTTCCATACCCACTTTTCACCATCTACCGGCGATCTTTGAAAACACACAGAAATCCCATTTACAGAATCGAAAATCTACATACCTCCTCTGTGGTTGGCATTCTACGTGAACGATATTTGGCACTTTCGTTCAAATTCTACTGAAATTTAACCACGGCAACTCTCGAGAAAATTTGCAAATTTAGCATTATCCAGTCTACAAAACCCCGTAGGGGATACAATATGCACTATTTCGGTTTCGTTTAGTCATCTGGAGCTCCCACTATGTGTCACTTTCATTTCTACTACTTATACCGTGGAATTTGGAAGAAATCGGTGATGACGAGCGTAGGGACCCCTCTCCTTGTAAGACCAATTCTTATGATACCCTAGATAAATGTCCGTATGTAATTTTGTATGTCCACCTCTATGTGCAAATATTATTTTTGAAGAGATTTTTTCGCATATATTTCTAAAACGATTTGTCGGACCGTAAAAATGGTTATAACCAATTTCATAGGACTTCACAACCTGAAGAACTTTTCTGATTGTTTTCACAGTATATATGTTAAAAATCCAAAATTTGTATATGGGCAACATCAAGAAGGGGTTACTCGATTTAGATCATTTTCTAAATTTTATTGCAATAAAAGCACCACGTACCAAATTTCAGCTCTATGCGTCAACGGGTTCACAGGCAATGCCCAAATATATCGTGAAAAAACGAAATTTTTGTATGGCAACCCGACGAAGGAGTTGCCCGATTCAGCCTATTTTCGAATTTAAATTTACTTTTATTTTTCAAATGCCCGAGTTACATACATTAAATTCCCAGAAACCTCCATGATATCCGATATACCGGATTCATTCAAGGTCAAGCCAAAAGACAAACCAATGGCTTGGTAAACATCCACACATAAAATATATTCTGCTTCTGCAAAAGCTTTGAACTAATTCATGTCGCATCTGAAAGTGCCATTTTCCGTTCCCACGAAAAATGCTTACCTGTTAATAATTTAAAGCACGTTGTCATACCAAGCCAGGGAAGATGATATGAAATGTAAAGATAATGTAGTCAGTCATTAGTGATCCGTCGTGAAATTAAAACGAAGTTTTGTATTCTGTAAAGTCTCTTATTGTGATTAATAAAAAATTAATAATTTTCCAGTGAGATCTTTTGATTAAAAAAAACCTTTCCCTTTTGGTTATCCCAAAATACATAAGTGAATTTAAAAGTAAAATATATATATTTAACTGGCGCAGTCGGTAGGATTCCTCTCAGTAGAGTTGGAATCCAGTGAAACGAATTGAACAGTGTATACTAATTGCATAAAGTTTGAAACAAAGTAGTTTAAAGCAAAATTTACTAAACTACGAAGAAACGTCCACTACCAAGCCACACTGGGGAGAAAAGACCAAAGGAATAGGATTATCGACGGAAATAGAAAAATGGCTCAACACACAAGACGTACCACCACAACCAAATTTAATAGAGCACGTGTTTAGTTGCTCTCACGACCATCGTTAACAGGCAAAATCAGCACACAAATCTGAGAAGTGTTATCGAGATGGAGGTCCGTTTTTTACCAGCATTTGAAGGAAAAGATGGGACAGTACCAAACATTCATTACATCTGTAGACAGAATTTTAGCAGAGTATGGTAATCAGGCTCCACAAGCATACAGCGTAATATACAACGAAAAAATCCTAGGACCAGCAAAAAACTAACTGGAAACTGCACCACCCACAACGTGGACCGAATACAAAAGCAAAACTAAAATTACACTATAAATCGACCGAAAGATCAAGGACACATTATGAAAGAAATTAGTATGTTAAGAGTAAGTACCATTATGGAATTATTAGATAAAATTCGAATTTTTGTAAACGATTTTGCGGACGTGTGCTATATTTAGGCGAATATCAAAATCAGATAGTGAATAATCTTAGTAGTGTGCTCAGTGTTAAAAATAAAAGAAGTTACGGCAGGGGCTCTAGCAGCCGAAATCTTTAATAAATTCAGTTTAGAGGAATTAGACTCATAATAAATAAATATATAGGACAAGACGGAATACAATCTTAAATCGTTTCGAATCGAACCCAACATTTAGAGACAGAAACCAGAACAGACATAATGGAACAAGACATAACCATAACTTCCGACAAAAACAATAACAGTTTCGAGCAAAATCGACACTACCAATTACTCTCACCTTAATAATGCAAACCATTCACGATTTAATAATCCTCAAAATCAGGACTAACCAAAGTCGACAACCATAATCTCAATCGTAGTAATTCGGGAACAAATTCGAAATAATTATTTTAGAAACAATTCAAGGTCAACCTCAAAGAAACAATTTAGATATTCCGCCCAATATAATAACAATAATCGGGAACAGCCAATGGAAGGTGGATACAATAAGCTCTAGGCAAGATGTAAACCAAATAGGTGAAACTTTTTTTATCAACTAGCCTCGGAACAAAACAACATTTTCATAGCCATTACAATAGATAATCAAACATGCAGTGCGATGCTAGACACAGGATCCACCATAAGTCTTTTAAATTCAAATAGAATAAAAAATCCGATATACGAAAAATTAGAAGGAGAAAATATTCAGATCAATACTATCGAGGGATTAGTCAGAAGAGATACACAATTAGTAAAAACAAAATGTCCAAATGAATTTAAACAACCACAAAATGCTAGGATGAAACGGGTAAAAATAGACCTTGATAAAACATATGATTTCCTCATAGGAATGGACTGGGTAGAAAAGAATGTGAAGGTAATCGACATTGAAAATCAAGAAATCATTTTAAATAACAAAGTAATAATACCATTTTTAAACAAAACCGTTAATGAAGAAATTAATATGTTGGATGAAAGTGAATTAGGAAATATCTCACTAAGCCACTTAAATGAAGAAGAGAGAGCAGGTGTGCAGAAACTACTAGAAAAATATAATAAATTAATGTATAGGGAAGGGGATAAACTGACTAACACCACTAGTATAGTACATGAGATAAGAACAAATACTAGGGAACAAATCAATTCTAAATTGTACCGATATCCACCTCAACATGAAGCCGAAGTCAGAAGACAAATGGAAGAGATGGAAATGAATGGCATAATACGTAAGAGCAATAGTAGGTACTGTTCACCCATAATTGTAATACCTAAAAAGAAAGATAATTCTGGAGTGCAGAAATATCGAATTGTAGTGGATTACAGAAAACTGAATGAAATTACTATTGACGACAAGTACCCACTCCCAAATATAGACAGTATATTGGACAAGTTGGGGAAAGCGCAATACTTCAGCTCGTTAGATTTAGCAAAAGGGTACCACCCAATTTTGATTGCCGAAGAAGATATAGAAAAAACCGCCTTCATAACCCCATCAGGTTTATATGAGTTCATTAGAATGCCATTTGGGTTGAAAAATGCCCCCGCTACTTTTCAACGATTGATCAATGATATCTTGAGGGAATATATCAACAAAATTTGTGTCGTGTATTTAGATGATATTCTCGTTTTCTCAACGACATTAGATGAGCATCTAAATTCACTTGAAAAAATCTTTAAGAGATTAATTGAACATAATCTCAAAATACAAGCTGAACTTTATGAAGAAGGAGACAGAGTTTCTAGGGCATGTGTTTACAACACAAGGTATAAAGCCGAACCCAAATAAAGTAAATGATATTCTTAGGGTCGAGCTGCCTACAACTGAAAAACAATTGAAAAGCTTTCTGGGCATGACAGGATTCTATAGAAAATTCGTAAAAATTATGCCAAGGTGGCACATCCCTTAATAAAATATCTGAAAAAATATATGAAAATTAACCATAATGGCCCCCAATACATTGAAGCTTTTCAGAAACTCAAACTTCTCATAGCATCACACCCAATATTAAAATTCCCAAATTACGAAAAACAATTTGTGGTAACTACAGATGCTAGCAAATATGCCATTGGAGCTGTTCTCTCGCAAGACAATCATCCAGTATGCTACGTCTCTAGAACTTTAAATAATCACGAGAGGAATTACAGCGTGACCGACAAGGAATTTCTTGCCATTGTCTATTCAGTAGCTTACTTCAGACCACATTTATATGGGCGAAAATTCAAAATCGTAACAGATCATGCTCCAATTAAATATTTGAACTCCAAATATAAGGCAAAGAATTTTCACAACGCAATCAGCGCTGGCTGCTGAAACTACAGGAGTACAACTTTGAAATAGAATACCTTCAAGGGAAAGAAAACAAAGTTGCTGACTTCTTAAGTAGAATTGAAAATAGTCCACCAATAAATGAATATAATAGCAGTGAATCCAACATGGACCTGTCTGGAACCATTCATTCAGTGGAAGAACAACTCCTCGATCACATAGGTATCAGAGAAGAAATTGTAAATAAGTACAAAACCCAAGTAATATTAACGTACAGCCCAAGGGAGGAAATGAAATTTTTACATGGAAGGAGAATAATCGAATTAAACCCCCAAAATGATAAAGAAATATTAAAGATGTGTTAAAGAAATATATAAAGCCGGGACGAATAGGTATATACTCGGAAGTAGATGACAAGGACTACAGCAAAGTACAACAGTTTATAATAGAAATGTTTTCATATGATAAGAAAATAAAATTCATGAAATCAACATACCGAGCACAAGAACTAGAAAATGAAGAACAATGTCATAAACAGATATCACTCTATCATACTAGGGAATCTCTACACAGTGGAATAAATGAAACATACAAAACTCTGAAGAATAAAATTTACTATCCGAAACTACAGGAGCACATTCAATTAATCATAAACAATTGTGAAAAATGCAAAGAGATAAAATATGACCGAAAGCCCATTAAGCCTAAGCTAAGAATAACAGAAACACCCCGTACTAAAGGCCAAATTATCCATCTCGACGTTTTTCATTACAAGAAACAAACCTTCGTAACTATTGTATACAAACTTTCGAAATCCGCAGTGGTATACCTAATAAATGATTGGAATTGAATCAAAAAGATTGCTACCATAGAGGCTTACTTAGCAGCATTTGAAAAGCCTAAGAAAATAATTATGGATAATGAGTTTAAATCCGAACAGGTAAAACGATATCTACAGGAAAAGGATATAGAGGTCCATTGGGCAAAGCCAAACAACCACACTGGCAATGCCGACATAGAAAGGCTACATTCAACACTGATAGAAAAACTTCAAGCAGTCGATTGTGATACACAAAATGCAGATAGCAGTAAGTAATTATAACGACAGGTACCATTCAATGACACCTAGGCAAGCTAATAGGTTAACGGATCTATCAATGTTAGTGCAAAAAATGGAAGCACAAAAAGTTCAGTACACAAATAAAATAAATAAGAATAGAGAAACTTATGAAGAAAACAGAAAAGAGGGTTACATCAAAAACTATAAACGGCTAAGACATAAAGACCAACCATATTACAGAAAATACTATCTAAAAGACGTACACTTTTCAAATATTAAAAGACCTCTGAAATTTACAGGTGACCGTGGTGATATTACTGATGATGACCAGACCAGTACAAAGGCTGTTGCAGGTACATCCAATACAGGAGCAGAACGGGTACGCTAGAATAAAAAGTAAACAAGTAGAAATAGGTAACGAAACTGACATAATTATACACATGATCGATCCAAATGAACTATCGCAAATTCTAAATCAATTAGAACAAAACACAAAGTATCTAAGATTGGAAGATAAGCAATCCCTTACCACAGAAATCCAATTAATAAAAATTAAATTGCGAACAATTCAGACACCTAACAGGCAAAAACGAGGTTTAGTAAATATAGCTGGAACAGCACAGAAATGGTTATTCGGGAGAATGGACGATAATGATCGACTAGACATACTTGAACATCTACGAGTACTAGACGAAAACAATCATAACGCAATACAGACGTTAAATGAGCAAATAAAAATAAACAATCACTTCAACCAGACTTTGACTGACTTAAAATAACTAATCGCAAACGACAGAAACAAAATTCTAGAGTCCATCAATGGGACCAATGAGCAATTGAAAGAATTAAATTACAAAATTTTGTTTTTAGACCAAGAAACTAAGTTAAGATATTTGGAAAATAAAATAAACCAAATCCTAGATAATATAATGGCAACCAAGAACAATATAATTCACCCAAGTATGCTAGCATTACAAGAATTAGACAAGTATAATGTAGATTTCCATAAGTTAAGACTTTTGAAAGCAGGGGTTACGATGTACAAAGATCGCTTTCTTATTTTCGCAATTAAAATCCCAAAAACTTACACTGTCACAGATTTGCAAATAATAAAAGCTGTACCAAATTCAGAAGGATTGGAAATCAGTGAAGAAGAGGAGTTCATTGTAGAATTAAAAGGAGAACCTTATCAATATCAGCCAACCAACGTTCATGGATACAGAGCAGACGTCGCTCCGTCTTGTAGTTGTTTTGTTTCCGAAATTTTAAGCAGTTTTTCAATTTAATTTGTTAGTTCGATTTCTTCACGTGATACTTGCGACTAATGTGTGATTATATTTTGGTCTTCGACTAAATATTTACGCTGGTAAATTAATTTTAATTTTGGATTTGGTCTGCATTTACGAAGGCCCCTAGCAAAACACAAAAGGAGAAAGCGATGAGCAACTCTGAGAGTATTTCACCTATACAAACACGTAACGCTCTTAAAATCAACACCAGAGAGGAGAAGAAACGTACCGGGAACCTGACATCTCTAATTCTCAACTGGAAAACCGATTGATGGAATTTCTCTATGATGCTCTTAAAGTGCTCGAAGAGAGGCTTCCCTCTAAGTTGGAAGAAGTTATTGTGTCTTTATCCACACGCATCAGTACTATTGAGGGAAGAGTTACTGAATTTGAAGCTAAATACAAAGAAATGGCTGCAGTAATTGATGACCTTCAGCGTATTCATCGTCTCCCTGATGCCATTATCAGGGGTATACCTCGACGTGATAATGAGCATGTTCCGCAATTGATTCAAGACATTGCAAGAGAGATCAATTGTCCACTTACGGCTGCTGTTGATGCCTTCCGTTTGAAACCGAGATCATCGACCAATAACTCATCGCAGCGTAATGTATTGCCTCATAATAATACCATGCCTATAATCGTGCGTTTTGCATGCGCTCGTGAAAAGTATACATTTTTGTCAGCATTCAGCAGGATTGGGGGATTGAGTCTCAATCGCATTGAAGGTTTCACTCAGGACAGCAAAATACATGTCAACGAAAGCCTTACGCCTAAAAGGAGCGCGCTGTTAAGAGAAGCTCGTCGACTGCAGAAAATTGGGCTCTTAGAGTCTGTGAATACGAAAAGCGGCTTTGTGTATACAAGAATGAAAAAGAACGATCCAGCTATCAAAGTAACCTGCATGGAGCAACTGCAAAGATTCAAGGCTGCGAGCCCCGGAGCGAAGACATAATGTGATAATATTGTACAACTCGTCTTTTTTTCTCTTTTTCCATTATTTTTGTTATTTCTCTCTTAATATTTTAAATTTTATTATTATTTTTTTTTCACTCTTTTTTGCGGATTCTAGTTCAATTTCATAGATTATGGGTTCATTTTACGTTGTAATTGATAACTTTAAACCTGTTGCGTGCTGTTGATGCTGTTGTGCTGTTCTTTGTGAAGCTTTTTATCTTGTCTCTTGAAGGTGCTGACGTGGGTTATAATGATAAATATGATTACGGATAGAGCGGCGGGTGGTCTGGAGGGTGCGAGGGCGCTGATAAGCATCATGGGTAGACATAGGAATGGACTGAACATATGTTCAGTCAATGCCAGAAGCATAAGGAATAAGATGGATGAATTTTGTGAAGTTTTTCGAAATAGCGACGTACATGTGTTGCTGGTCTGTGAAACCTGGCTTCGGGACCATATTCCTTCATCCATGGTGTCCATACCGGGTTTTAAGCTGTTTAGGAATGATCGCCTCGGAAGGGTGGGTGGAGGCGTTGCTGTGTATGTGAGGGACTTCCTGAAAGCCAAGGTTCTATCATCATCTATAGAAGAAAGTCTTGAATTTATCAACGTGGAGATTAGTTGTGGTTACGAGAAACTCGTTGTGTCAGCCGTTTACTGCCCACCAAATTATTTTAACTCTCGTAATACATCTGAATTTGAAAGAGTATTCTCTGCTTTGGCTCAACGGTATGATGATGTTGTAGTCGGTGGTGACTTTAACGTTAGTCTTCTATCTGCTGATTTACGATCATTGAATTTTTCTTCCCTTGTCCAGTCCTTACATTTAAACATAGTCCTACCCCACCTTCTTTAATTCATTGCATCCATCTCTCCTTGACGCTTTTCTTGTTTCAGTCCCAGACCGTGTCTTGTTCCTGAATCAGATCAGTCCATTTAATACTCTGGACCACGACATTCTCTTTCTGACTTATAATTTCTGCTTTGACCCCATTCCCCCTATCCAAAGTTTTTCCTACAGAGACTTTAAAAATATTGATGTAGATGGGCTACTTCTCGAGAGCGACACCCTACCCTGGTCTCGGATCCTTGAATGTTCATCAGTCGATGAACAGGTAACGATTTTCAATGGCCTCGTAACCTACTTGTTTGAGAAATTCGTTCCTCTTCGTGTCAAGTGGATTAATAACCGCTCTCCGCCTTGGTTTACCAATGAAATTAAATTGCTGATTGTCGAACGGGAGTACTTGTACCGTGAATACAGGCGATTAGGACTGATCATGCTAGGGCTAACTTTTCTGCAGCGCGTAATCTTGTTACCACTGCAGTTCGTAATTCCAAAAGGCGATATTACCGCTCCAAACTCAACCCTGAATTACCATCCAAAACTCTTTGGAAGAAGGCAAGCGTCTGCGGTAAGGACAAATCTAATTGTGATTTTAGTCCGGAAGCTCTAAACAGGTTCTTCGCAACTCCCCCAAATAATGCACATCACGTTACCCCTAGCTACAACAATCTCGAATATAACCCACCAACTCGTAATAGCTTTGATGGGGCGTTTAGTTTTCGGGGAGTAACCCTAGATGAAGTTTGGTCGGCGATTTGCTCTGTAAAGTCCGAAGCTGTTGGTGCTGACAATATCTTTCCGTGTTTTATCAAACTACTGCTTCCATATGTCAGTCAGTATATTCAGCATATCTTTAACTCGAGTCTTACATACTCCACCATCCATCGAGCTTGCAAGACAGCGACAATACTTCCTATTGCAAAAAGCGCATCATCCAAGGATATCTCTGACTTTCGGCCAATCAGCATACTCCCCTTTCTGTCTAAAGCTTTGGAAAAAATTATGCACAGTCAAATAATGGATTTTATCAGTGTGCATAAGCTGATATCCAAGTGGCAATCGGGTTTCCGGCTTTTCACAGCTGTGAAACTGCAATGCTAAAAGTGACTACTGATGTAAGAATTGCTATGGATAATTACGAACTGTGTATATTGACGTTGTTGGACTTTTCTAAGGCTTTCGACAGTGTAAATTATGAAAAGCTTCTCAATAAACAAGTGGTTACACTTGTTTTGCATTCCCCAACTGTTCCACTAGACTATTGAGATCGTTTCCAGCAGGTGAAGATTGGTAATCAGCTCTCCAGCCTCTCACCAGTCAAGAGTGGAGTTCCCCAGGGCTCCATATTGGGTCCTCTTCTCTTTATGCTATATATTGACGATCTCTGTTACGTTGTTAAGGATGCTAATATCCATTTATATGCTGATGATGTTCAGCTGTATCTTAGTCGGCCAATATCTTACCAAGAGGATTGCATTGAACGTATTAATCTAGACCTTGCCAGAATATCCCTGTGGTCATTGCGTAACGGTCTCGTGCTCAATCCGACTAAGTCGCAATGTATAGCCTTCTATAATACTGATCCTGTGTCTCTGGACTTACCACCAGTGACGCTTAACGGCGCTATATTACCCTACATGAATAACGTGAAAAGTCTGGGTATCTCAATCCATTCTCGCATGAAGTGCTGTTATCATATCTCCGACTGTTTGAAGAAAATTTATTCGGGCCTTCGTAGGCTATGGTTGTCGGCGTATATTCTACCTACTGATACACGCTTGAAACTCGTAAAAAGCTTATTATTGCCTCTCTTTACTTATGGAAATCTGATTTTCCGAAGCTGGACAGTAATTGCTCGAGAAGGCTGGATATTGCTTTTAATGACTGCGTTCGTTTCATCTATGGTCTGCGTCGGTTTGATCACGTTTCATCTCTTAGAAACTCTCTTCTTCAGCAATCACTGGATTCATATCTTAAACGGAGGGCACTTATCTTTCTTTTTAAGCTTCTGCAGTCACATGAACCTTCTTACCTATTCGATTTCCTACAGTTTTTACAATCTCAACGGCATCGTATCATATTGATCCCTCATTTCTCTCGTGATGTTCTTCAGAGTTCTTTCTTCGTTCAGATCCCCCGCTTGTGGAACACCTTACCGGCCACTGCTCAACTTGCAACCTCCGTGGGTGCTTTTAGGAGTCTTATCAACACTAACTTGTAGAATGGCGCGTCTCGTCGATTGCACAAAGTAATTGCTTAGCTTGTATTATTTTGTTTTTATTTCTTTTTATCTTATCTTTTGTTTTTTGATTTTATTTATCTAAGTTGTCTTATTTTAGTATCTTTTTTCTTTTTCTTATTTTATACTGGCTTTGATTAACGTAGTTTAACTAATCATAGTAAGTCACTCTTTTGAATAAAAATTGACTAACTCTTATTTTTAATATTAATATTACATATTTCTTATCTTGTATTACTTATATATTAATTGCCAATTTAATACGCCGTCATTTTAATATTGTACTAGTTATAAGATCCTTGATCTTATGTACATATCCAGAAATAAAGGTATTGTATTGTATTGTATTGTAAATGCCTTGATAAAAGATTTAAAATTGAGTAAGCATTGTATCTTTACAGGTAGGTGTATTTTAGCATATAATAATATGACAAGCATGGAAAGTATAGATGATGAGACAATTCTAGTAAAAAATATGTATAATGATTATGTGTGGCAGAATTGCGATAAGAGGAAATTAAACTTGACAGGTAATTATTTGATAAGTTTCAACAATTGTACTATAGGGACAAGAAATAAGAAATTTTATAACAGAAAATAGTGGTATTAGACAAATATATATATCCAAAATATGATGTCAAACAAATTCATGTAAAACCATTAAATTTTGAGAAACTGACTTGGGACAACGTGGACAATATTAAAGAAATCAAGGAATTAAAATATCACCGAAAGATTATGTATGGAAGCAATATAGGTGTAGTAATTTTGTTAATCCTAGGCCTTTCTGGAATAATAGCATTTCAACTGTGGAGAAATAAAACAGAAAAAGTTAAAATAATAAACAATTCGACTTAAACCGGGGAGGAGTTACATACATTAAATTCCCAGAAACCTCCATGATATCCGATATACCGGATTCATACAAGGTCAAGCCAAAAGACAAACCAATGGCTTGGTAAACATCCACACATAACATATATTCTGCTTCTGCAAAGCTTTCAACTAATTCATGTCGCATCTGAAAGTGCATTTTCCGTTCCCACGAAAAATGCTTACCTGTTAATAATTTAAAGCACGTTGTCATACCAAGCCAGGGAAGATGATATGAAATGTAAAGATAATGTAGTCAGTCATTAGTGATCCGTCGTGAAATTAAAACGAAGTTTTTGTATTCTGTAAAGTCTCTTATTGTGATTAATAAAATAATTAATAATTTTCCAGTGAGATCTTTTGATTAAAAAAACCTTTCCCTTTGGTTATCCCAAAATACATAGAAGTGAATTTAGAAGTAAAATATATATATTTAACTCCCGTGTGCAAAATTTCAGCCCTCTAAGTATACGCGCTCTCGTATTATCGTGCGGACGGATATGCGAAAACCAAAATAACTTTTAATTTTATGCATGGGTATCCAATCCATTTTGCTCTACTCTACCATCATTATGTCGAGATGTTACAAACAGAATGACCAACTTAATACACCCTATAGATTTTATCTAGGGTATAATGAGAACATTGGAAACATTTGGAGATATTTGAGGAGGCAACACTATTTTCAATAAAACTTAGCATATAATTACTTGACAAAGGCCTAGGTTATGCCCCATGTTTAGGTGTTAATAAAAAAGATTTGATAGACTTAGCACAAAGTATACATTTAGAAGACAAGGTATTCCCATTAAAATGCTGACACATTGCAGCTGATAACCTGTGACGTAATTCTGTGACTAATGTATATACATTTTTATAGAAAAGACAGAGAGAGGAGATAGAGAGTATTGTACTCTCTGTACCGTGTTTTCGTGATTCGTAATAAGAATACCTTGTATTCTATATGCCTTGGACTTAGCTATTCATGTAGATGCTGCTGTCCTAGATGAAGATTTAGATGGCAAGGTAGAGTATGCTAGGTTTATAAAAGAAAATAGTTTGCCTCAGAAGCAAATCTAACGAAAAAATAGTTTTTCACGCACTAACAAAGATGATCAGTGATAATAATTTAATTATAACGAAAGCTGATAAGAGTACTTCAATTTGCATATTAGAAAAGAATTTCTATCTAGAAAAAATGGAAGAGAATTTTCAAAAATGAGCCTGATTGAAATTAAACGAAACCCATCAAAAAACTACAACAGAAATGCAACATCAGTAATTAATAAAAGTAAATTAATTTTCAACGAATCTGATCTACTTCGATATTGTACGGCTTGCTGGAGTTATATAAAAGTAGAACTCCAGTAAGGTAAGTATCTTCTGCATTCAACGCACCGACACAGAAACTGGGAAAAAAAAATTAAATTCGCTACTACCCCAACTAATAGAATTAAATAACAAATACTCCATAAAAAATACAATTGACCTAGTAAACAAAATTACTTGCACTGCTTTACCACCTAATGCTAAGCTCGTGTCATTTGATTTATGTATTTCCTTCGATCCCAATAAATAAGTTAAAAACAATTTTATACAGCCGATTTCGAGATAAAACTCAAATAAAGAAAATGTCTCGCAACTTATAGAATCTTTGAATACATGATTAAATCAAAATTATTTTTACTTTAATGACAAGTTCTATACCCAAGCAAAAGGCTTAGTCATGGGTGCTTCTTTATCGCCTTTTTTCGCTGACTTCTACAACAGAACATTTTTAATAAAAACTGTGATTTAGTTAATAAGATTTTATGTTGGTATTGTTATTTTGATGATGTGTTCTGTGTATGGACGGGCCTTTGGGCGACATCTTTGCATTTTTAAATAGTATTTAAAAAAATTAGTTGATAATATTAAATTTTGCACTAGAATATGAAAATTACAAGTAGCTTATTGCTGTGCTTATAATCGGGTGTTCATAACAGATTTCTATGTGAATTTTTTTAGGAAAATTCACATAGAAATCTAGAATATGAAGGTACAAAATAAAACTTTTCAGATATCACGATATCAATAAAAATAAAAAAATTGACTACGAAATATATCGCAAACCAACTTTCACTGACACTGTAATTCCATTTTCTTCTAATTATCGGAATAACATTAAGAGATCTTCATTCCATTCTATGATTGATCGATTAGTTAATATTCCTCTAAGTATGATCAACCATAAGAAAGAACTCATTTAATTTTTAAAATAGCAACCTGTATACTGGTTATTCCAAAAATGTCATTTATAAGCTAAAGCATGTGCTCTTAGATTAGCATTTCCTATGATCCAAAACAGAAGTCGTAAGATTTGGAAAAAGATCACTTATGTTGGAGGATTTTCAGATAAAATGCAGAGAACACTATTTAATTACAATATTCAGCCGGCTTATTTCACTAATTGAACACTGGGTAAATTATTACTAAATAATAAAATAAAGCCTACACTGATGGATATTGAAAAAAATTGGGGTATAAGTATAAGTTGCAATGACTGTGATGCGATCTATTTAGGAAAAACTAAGCGATCACTAAAAATCAGACTTTTTGTGACCTAGGTCACACTACAACAATGTAAAATTATTACGTAATTTATATGTAGGTAAAGTTTTAGGCAGGTATGAGATATTAGAAATTCAAAAAGAGAAAGATAAAGGCTCATTTTTGGTTAAGGGTCAGTTAGATTTCCATAACAATAGTCCTTTAATTAAGCCAAAGACACTGTCATACAACCTATGTATGTGTACATATATATGTATAAATGATAACTGTCGGTTGTAATTTTAATTTATACTGAGTTGAGTCATATGGGGATACTCTAAAATTTCATTGGACGCCCAAAACAACGTTAGGTAAAAAATCTATGACAAGTTGCTGGAGAGCGAGAATTTTTAAACACATTTTAAACGCTAACTTAAAACTAGCATACCTAGCAACTTTCTGTATTATGTTAGTAGTACTCGATGAAACAAACATTAAAGACAAAACTTGTAACTCGACAAAAAATTGCCTTTTTTATGAATTTCTGCCTAAATTGTTTAAATTCTGACTAAAGGGAAAATGAGAAATAAAAGTTGAATAAAGCTACCATTAAGCCAGCTCTAGCCAGGAGGGGAAAAATCCCGACCGAAACGAAAGTACAAGAATAGACCTCTGAACTTAAGGATAACTGGTATATAAATGGACTTAGTATTTGGTGACAATCTGATGCGAATTTAATTCAAAATATAATTTTTTCTCCATGTTGAAAATAATACCTGTCTAAAAATGCACCCACTATATTTTATCATAAAGTTTGGTGAAATCCGATAATTATGATAGCACATATATGTACATTTCAAGAAGGATCCAATACCAAGTGCAGTTGCTGAACTGGCTATACTCCAGACAGATGTGACTGGGGCAGGATTAACAACATATCTTTCTTTCGGTAGGTGTTCCTTCTGAATCGATTTCTAATATACTTTTGGCAACCTTTCTTGATGATAAATTCAAGATGGAAATTTTGCATAGCGATTAATTTCCAGAATTAGTAGACTTATTGTAGAAAGTAAAGAGTATACTCTTATACTCTTATATGAGAACGATAGTACCATTGTATTATAGATTTAAGGTTATGTACCACTCCATATCACACGAATACAGAGGGCAGTCTCACTTCGCTACTGAACTAGTTAGTAAGTTCAGTACGGTCATTTAATATAAATAAAGTATGAATGTTAAGCAATGATTATCTTGTTTTAATCAATATATATTAAACATGCAATACAAATATGTACCTACATATATGAACGTAACTGTTGGTAAAACTGACTAAAATTGTATGTCTTGTAGATCTCTAATAAGGGAAAGTATTGCATCTCTGAAGCCTCAAAAAGAAAGTACACTTAACCCGGTAAGTTATTATACCCTAGATGAAATCATAGTGCATACCAAGTTTGTTATTCCGTTTGTAACACATAGAAATAATGATGGTAGAGTACAATGGATTGGTGTTGTAATATAAATATTTAGGATTTTTAAGTATCCTGTAAAAATGGTCAGTCTAATAGGGTTTAATGTACTGTTTTGAATATGAAATCCTATGCAATTAGTTATAATCATTTTTACAGTCTGAGGAGCCGTTCTAGAAAAACCGCTTCAAAAGTCGAATTTGAACAGGGGTGTGACCATACGAAATGACATACGAGTATTCATCTAGGTTATCATAAGAATTGGTGTTAAACCAATTCTATCTTTTTAACTTGTTTTGTTTTTTTCCTGTTTTAATGAGACATGAAGTGTTATTTTCAAAGATCTAAGTGACTTAAAGCATGCCCTTGAAAAAAAGATAAATATAAAGAAACATGTTTCATAAATTTCTTAAAGAAAATATTTTAGTTATACATTTTGTATATTTTGTTTCTACTTTAAAAATAAAACTTAACCATTTACTTAAAAAGTATTTCATTAACTACTTATGAATTGCTAACTCCTAGCGTACTGAACATTTCATTACCTAACGTAACAAGCAACTCCGAAAACTCTACGCGGATAAAAATCTTTCTGAGCATCTGTCGACAGAGCCTCAGCTAATTGGACTTTCCTTTGCAATGGTTTAAATAATACATGAGAATCCTTAGCGTAAATCAATGTTTTGAAATCAAGATTGATTTAGGTACTTTCAAGTAAACATTCTTGCCCAGCTCAAATGCGCGACGGAAATACGTTTGCGCTGATCTTGCCGCAATTACGCTTATGTCGATTTCGATGGGACCATTTCAGTCTTGCACTTTTTCTGGCAGCGGAGAACTGGGAGCACTGAAGTCCATCGAACATATTTCTATCATATTCCTTGTATTTGTGGGCACACGGAACTGTCAAACGTAATAAATGTTCTTTATTGATATATAGAAACAAATTTCTTCTTAACTTTATGCTAATTACCCAAATAAAATGATTAATTCATTTAAATCCAAAATTGCATAAATAATCGCGACAGTACACTTTGACAGGATGACAATTCAACTTGAAAATGTATTTGTGCGTGTTGCTAAACTAAGAATCTTTAAGATCTTCAAGGCAAAAGTGTTGTAAAAGTCAGTATTTCTTAACGTCACGTGTTGCTAAACTTAATTAAGAATTAAGAAATTTTCTTTAAAGACAATCCAGGGCGATCCGAACGCACTTGATTCTCTTGATACATATATGTGTGCGTGAGCCATGATTTTATGTTTTCTTTTTCTGTCATTGTGTTTACTTTCATTAGAATCGTGCGGTTTAAACAATTTTTTTATTTATAAAACTTTAACCTTCATATTATTCAGAATTTTTAATTGTCTGATTCAATTTTAAATTTTTTATAAATACTCAAAAACACGATTATTTTAATACTTTTCAAACGATAACGATGTAAGCTGTCAGAAAAATTCTTAGTTTAACAACACGCACTTTGTAACACTGGCAAAATATTCAGTGCAAAGTATGGGAAGTGAGTGCAAACCTCGTGTTGCACTTCTGCTATAAAAATTGTTTCATCGAACATTTTCAGTGTTGCACTGCTGGAAAAAGTGCAATACTGGTGTTGCACTGAAGTCCCATCGAAATCGACTTTTGTGTGTTTCCTACAATTACGGTAGTAAAAATTTCACTTTGTTGCCTCATTTCCCTAATTGTTCTTTACTACGAATTATAATTCAACCGCAATTTCGTCACGCTGTTCCTTCTGATAGCAACGCAAATGCGTCACCGCATTTCCTTGGAAACTATAACTTAACATTTTTTAGTTAGTTATATTTTTTACGACGGGTAATCGAGTGTTTTCAAGATTGGAACGTAATTCGTAGGAAAGAACAGAGGGAGATGAGGCAATAAAGTGAATGTAATTTTTACGAACGCAATTGTTGGCAACCACACTAGAATGGAATAGAATAGAAAAATTTTAATTAAAGAACCTCAGCTTATACGTTACAACGTCAGGTACCTACATCGAGTTGGATATAGATAATTAACATAGATCGGGTAGGTACAAAAAAAATACAAAAGTACAACGAACAGACTTATTGCGGCTTAGAATTAGTTACAATTCTGGAACAAACATTTATTAGAGTGCTTAATTTAAAATAAAGCATTACTTTTGGTACTGTATTATTTTGTACTGGTCCTTCAAAGAGAATTACTGAAGTAAAGAAAGTTTTTATACTTGAAATTTAGAAGTACGGCGGTATTTTCACTTAGTATACTACATCAATCCATTTTGAAGTACGTTTGTTGCAAAATACTCGTAATGCAATACTTGGTAATGCCTCTGAAGTACCTGAAGTATGTTAAAGTACTTTGAAGTACTTTGAAGTATACACCGAAGTTAATTGAAGTATTTCGTATTTTGTTTTATCTGACAAACCTCAGAAAAGATGCAAAAACTGAAATTTTATTTAAATATGCCGATTCATTCAAGATTCTAAAATATATTTACAATTCTTAGTGTATTTGAAGATATTTTCGGCTTATATTGCAAAATATAGGAAATAAAAATAGAAATTAAACTAAAATTGAGAAATTGTTGGTAATCAATTTATTTTCGATGTTTTCAACAATAAATTTTCTGAGTGTACGAGGTGTGTTCAAAAAGTAAGATGACCTCAAATTTCGCGGAGTACGTACACTCAATTTTCAAATTTTTTTTTGTTTTTGGTACATACTTCCCGAACATATATATGATCACAGTTTTAACTATATAACATTATTTGTTTGTTTTTGAGAGGCATAAAAGTTAGAAGTGTTTAGTATGCCTCGGCGAATTTCTGCTGTCGAAAAAAATGGACCAAAGAATTTCCATCAAATTTTGTGTAAAAAATGAAATTAAGTGCTTCAAAACACTCGAAATGTTGACAGTGGCATACAAATGTTTATACGTGGTACAAGCTCTTCCAAGAAGGCCGAGAAGATGCCAATGACGAACATCGCTCTGGACGCCCCAGCACATCAGTAACTGATAAAAACGTTGAAGAAGTGAAGAAAATGGTTTTGGGAAATCGTCGAAAGGGAAGTTGCTGATGACGTCGGTATTTCAGTTGGCTGGTGCCATCAAATTTTCTCGCTGGAAGAGCTCAAGGCTATACCAAAAACTGCTTCGAGGATTGGAAAAAGTGTTGGCACAACTTCATTATATCTGAGGAGGATTACCTTGAAGAGGACAACATTTATATTGATGAATAAATAAACAGTTACTGTTAAAAATAGAAAAAGTAATTTTATTTTTTAAATACACCTCGTATGTATATATTGATTTCGCCCATTTACGAATGTAGTCTATTTTTGACACCAGGGAATACTCTCACCAAATTTGAAGTCTCTACCATGATTCGTTATCCCATGATATGAAAATAAACGGATAGGCATGCATAAATGGATATAACTTTTGGTCATGATCACATTTGTTTCCGGAACTTATATGTATGTCTACGGCGATACTATCTGCTCTATTGAAGTGCAATACTAGAGTGAAGTTCCGTTTAATAAGCCAGAAATATTTTCAAATAATAATCGTAGATGAAAGAATATACACTAAGAATTGTAAAAAGGTTTTAGAATCTTGAACGAATCCGCATATTTAAATAAAATTTTAGTTTTTTCCTTCTTTTCTGAGGTACACGTACTTCAATATACTTCAGTGTACTTGAATTTATTTCAAAGGCATTACCAAGTATTGCATTACGAGTATTTTGCAAGATGTACTTCAAAATGGAATGATGTAGTATAGTATAGTGGGAGAATCTCAGGGGTTGGTGAGATGCAACAGAGCATGTTCCTTAATCTGTGTCGTCGAGAGCGTTCTCCTGATGTACTCTGGCATTGAATTCCAAAGGAATGATCTCAATCAAACACTCCACTGGACCCGAATCGGGTAAGCGTTCGGTGGAGGAGAAGTCTGGAGTTTTTGAGACTACTCCAAGAGAGCATTTCACTGATCTGCAAATTTATTTAAGCTAAGCACAATTGCCCCGTGAACAGCGTAAACATATTTCCGTCACGCAATTGCGCCACCGCATTATCTTAGAAAGCATAGTTTTAGTGAACGCGCTCTCGAGTAATCGTGAGAACAAACAGAGAAACAAACAGACAGACGGATAGGCAGACGGACAGATAGATGGACAGACGGACCCACATGCGAAAATCAAATTTCATCTAACATGTATAACAACTGATTGTTCACTAATAAAATGAGAGCTTTAGTAAATTTATTTCGTACCACAGTTGCTACAATTGAGGACCTTGCAACAGTAAGATTAACAATTTTTGGCAAATTAAAAAAAAACTGCTCAAAAATTCCAGATCAACATTCTACTTGCACCAAACAGTAACATCTGCAGTAATTCGTCTATTTTTGACCGGATCTGCATACGAAATGATGGAGAACTTTTTTCTAAGTATTTAAAAATTGGATCTGCCTCCTTCTCGCTGCAGGGTCCTCAATTATCGTTATTATTATTATTTCTGTGATAGTTTGAATATACCTAGGCAACTTTCACGATTCTACCGTAGAGCGCACATTGTTGCGGCAAAATTGATTTTTCGATTATTGATTTTTCGATTACTAAATCACTTCTTAGCTTTCATGGTGACAAATTTGACAATTTGATTTCGTTTGATATTTTGTATGACTTTCGAAAGAATTCCTAAAACATTTAGAATACTTAAAACCTCACTTTAACGGAAGAATCCATTTAAAGCATGCCTCAATTTACCTATGTAGGCAATACGTAAATCATGGGACTACGAATGTATTCAGAAATAGTCGTCAAGAACTCCAGCCCCTTGCATAGAAAGAACGAAGTATAACTAATAGGATAAAGTGTACCCGAATTAAAAAACAGAAATCCAAGTAAGATGAAATAGTAAAATTTTTTTTTGAAGAATAATCATAATCAGAAAATCAGAAGAAAAATTAATATTAAAACTCTTTGGTGTTACTGCAGTACACTCCAGATAGACAGCTGTTGCTATTTTAGTATGCCCTCTACAAATTTGTCCCACCAAAATTACCTTGGTATATTTAAATGGAAATAAAATAAAATCCTGATAGCTTTATTAGGTTATGATGGTATTGAATTCTCTACTCAGATCACTGTGATGAACATATGAAAACAAAGTTGTTTATTTATAAAAAAAAAAAAAAAAAAAATGTCCAAGAAATCCCTGTTCGAAATGTAAGTATATGCATACTACCAACCTTAAATTAATATTATCTTTAGCTCGTGTAGCTTTTCATATTTATTGACAGATGCTAGAATTCGTTATTTATTGATGCATTCTTACTCCTTTCGACTTTATTCGATTGTTGTTGCACGTTTATCGATTTAAGTTTGTTTTTGTCGTGGATGTGAAATTGAGTAAATTTTATTTGCATGATTTCATACGTTTGCTGAGAGTCTTTTATGAAACTGTAATCTGAATTGCACACCCAATTCACCCTAATCCAAGGCTGCTCTTTTAAGTCCACAACTGAAATAAGCACACAATAATTCGTGACATTTTTCATGTTATTGTATATGGAAAAGTCGTACGAAATGTAAAATTATATCTACTAAATTGCTTGTGAAAATTGTGTTCGAAGCACAGTTTTGACAAACTGAAAGGCTTGCATTTAAATTGAATTAAAGTGCGTAAGTATTGCACGGGTATGTAAATAAATTCTTTAATTTAAACTTTTACAAAGCTACTCTGATTTCGAAGGTGTAAAAAGATCTTGGTTCCCGAAAAATACAGGATATTTCAAATAAAACGATATCATTTGTAAGTAAAATAACTGTTCAGTCCTCACACAGGTATGTTAATTATTGAAGATCCCACTATAAATTTCCTACTGTGCTTTCAAGTAACACCATAAACAAAAAAGTTATCCATTAAATATTCGCATTATTCAGGATTCGAAAGAGGTTACCATGTATCCATCAACGAGAAAAGCCAGATATTGGACAGAGGGGGGTACATTCCCGCAACGGACTCACTTGATCAGCAGGTATTTCATGGAGAATATCATTAATCGAAATCCCAATATCAATTATGGCAGTAAATACTGTCGCTCCATCTTGCTGGAGCAACAGGTCTTCAAATCCCAAATCATTAAATTGTGGTCCCACAAAATTTCCCAACGATGGAATCATTTTGGACATTTTTAATTTTCGAGGAAGTAATAGGTTTCTTACAGCCATTATGTTTTTATACCCTGGATGAATTCTCCGAAGGTATTCTTAGTTATTCCGTTTGTAATGCATAGAAACAATGCAATACACCCATAGAAATAAATATACTTGCACCAACAAGAAACGTGTTAACTAACTAATACAAAACTGTATATCTAGAACGCTTCATCGGACGGAAAAAATGATTATAACCAATATATTCTGAAGAAATTTTCAGTACAATAAAACGTCTACGATTTATTGTTTTCACCGTACATATACGTAAAAATAAAAAAAAATTGTATGTCAATTCCAAGAAGGGTTTGCCCGATTTAGCTCATTCTTGAAATTATGTTTAATATTTAAATGAAAACACTGCTTACAACATTTCAGCCAGGACAGTAGCTAGAACCAAATTAAAGGTAGGGCATCAGAAATTTGAAGTAGGGCCAAATTTTCGTTGCATTTGGGATACATCTGTTTAGGTGAAGGGACATATTTTTGAAAAAGTAAGCTTCTGGAACCCTCATTTTATTACATTTTTTTATACGTGAACTAAAACAGGTATCTACAATAAAAAGGAATAAATGGACCAAACAAGAAACACAACATGGTAAAAATAATCAATATAATTGCAGTCTTCTGTTTACCATATTGTGAAATTGTCGTAGCACTTCGTCAATACCGTTTTTGTCTATTCTTTTCCATTCAGATGCAATAAGCACCAAACCTTCCATTATCTCGTGAAGCATTGACATCATTTGAGGCTTATTGATAGCAAATAGTGTCGAAAGGGTAGATTGGCACTAAACAGTACTACATCCGATTGTTACGACTGGTGTATATAGTTAATATGTATTTCTGAAGGACTCCCTTCGTCTGTATGGACCTTCTAATATGCGTTCGCTCTGATCTCGACCATTCAACTCATTCAAGTACCTTTTCACAGTAGCAGCCTCTTCGTTGGAAGGAATTTTAATACATTAAAAATAATTGCAAATATGAATTTGTTTTTTTCTCATTAGTTTCATCACAATAATTATATATTTCAATGATGAACTTTGTCGAACTCATCAAAACACAAAACTGAATCTAGTCTTCAAATCTTTTGTTCATTCCAGCTGTTATTAAGTTTCATAATATCCCGCTTTAAAATGGCGGAGCTTAAATTATGCCTGCAGTGTTTTGACGAGAAGCTGATTGAGCATACAGCATTTAATCCTCCAGATGTCTTGCCTTTACTTGTTGCTTCTGTTCTGGGAACTATTTTGAGATTCTTTCTAAAATATGGTATTCTCAGTGTGACGTATTAAGCATACATAACGTAATTAGAATTAAAATAAATTAAAATAAACTAAAATGTATCAAATATGTAAAGACACAATCGAAGTATATATGCAACAATGGTCGCGTTTGTGTGTTGACCAGACTGGTCCATTATGACCGGTTCGGTACTTTTTGGTCATGAATTTATGTGCCTTTTCAACACAACCTACAATATACAAATTTTGAATATGTCATCTTTATAATCAATTTTGAATTATGGATATTCAACTTCCCAAATATTTTAAAATTTATCTTGTGAAGCGCGGACAAAGATTAAAAAAACAAAAAAGGTTTTATAATAATCAACTAAGGTAAAGAATTAATGAAAAGGTTTTTAGGTACCTACATAACTTTTTTACTTTCCTCAGAGCACTTAGAAGATGGTACAATCGACACCAATATAATTTCCTGTAAAATTTAACATTTTTTATGCCTCCGTCGATGAGATCTTGCGGATCTCTCACTATAAGCTATAGCCATTGGATGTTAATGTGGGAAAAATATTCAGATCAACAATGGATCGAAGATTTCCGGCTGAACAAGAGTGTGTTTACATATTTATGTGATGAATTGCGTCCTTTCTTGATGCCGAAAGAAAACCCTGTTTACAATAACAGTAAAACCACGCCTGTGGAAAAACAAATTGCAATAACACTCTACAAATTAGCATCATGTGCAGAGTATAGAGTTGTTGGAAGTGTTTTTGGGATACATAAGAGCACTGTAAAAAAAATAGTGTACAAAGTTGTAAACTTCATGATATTGAAACTTATGCGAACAAGTATTGTGTTTCCCAATAAAGACGAAGCTGGTGAAATAAGTAGGAGTTTCGCGGAAAAATTCCATCTTCCTCAAATTATCGGATGTATTGATGGAACGGACATTCCTATATTAGCCCCCGCTGTTGGAAGGAAGGACTTTTTGAACAGAAAGGGGTGGACTTCTATTACCCTGCAAGCGGTAGTCGATAAGAACACGCTGTAAGTGAAAATTTCAGATAACCGCTTATGTTACCATAACAAATATCTTTATATTTAAGATTTCGAGATGTATCTTGCAAGTTTCCAGGCAGTGTACATGATGCATCTGTTTTCAAAGGTTCATTCTTGTTTCAGAATAAGAAAGATCTCTTTCCAAAGGTAATTTAAAAGATTTATGATGTTAGGAGTTAAGTATTTAAACAACTCATCCTCAGGACGACAAAGTTATTAACGGATGGAATATCGAATACTACCTAATAGGAGATCCAGCATATCCGCTGCTTCCATACCTTATGAAGGATTATAGTGGCCGCAATCTGCAGGACTTTGAAGAAAATTTCAATCTCCACCTGAATTCAGCACGTGTACTAATAGAAATAGCATCTGGACGCCTAAAAAGTAGGTGGAGAATATTGTCCAAGCGATGAGACAAAGACTGTACGTTTATGCCGAAAATTGTAGGAGTTTGCTGTATTCTGCATAATTTAATAGAAAAATCAAATGCAGATTTCAATATAGAAGCAGCGGATAGTTCAGCGAATGATTCACTCGGCCTACCAACTTTCCAGGATGAAGAAATCTTTTTAGATGCCATGGAACCCCCCTCTCAATTGGCAAAAGAAATTCGAAATCATTTAGCCTTCTATTTAAAAGATAATTTTCCAATGAAAACCAGAATACACAGTTAATTTTATATTGCAAAAATTTATTTAAAACAATATGAAATAAAACATCTATTTTCAGTTTTTTTTCTTATGGTAATAAATTATCACATATCACATCATGTGCAGAAAATTTAGTTAATTCAGTATATAAGGCACAATATGTGAGATCTAAAACAAAAAAAATACTGAATAATTCATTCCTCTACATAATAGAGGTTTTGTGTATTATCCATTGCGAATAAATTTCGGAGGAAATCTCGATCTTCCTTCGCCATTCTTTCGTCAAACTCCTGCTGGCGTATTTGAAGGCGCTCTTGCTCTTTCATAAAATCTTCCTGCAGACGAGCTTGGCTTTCTTCCCATTTTTCTGCAGCCTGATGTAGAGCTTTCCCATATGCGTTCCGACCTAAACGAAATATAATTGTCAATAGAAGAAACGCGCACCACCACGATTCCTTATGCACCCTGAAGTCGATGAAGTCGTCGAAGAAGACTGTTCAGTAGTACTTTCACTTTGCTCGCTGGTACTCTCTAATTGCGGCTCATCTGTATATAGAAAACAAATTGTAATTATAGAATTATGCTTATATCTACTTTACTTTCCTTGGTTATTGCTGGATTCCAAAGCGAAAGCAGAGCTAAAAGAGATCCTTGGCCGACATTCAAATATTTCATTCATCTTATCCATGTGAGGAAAATCAATTCTTCCAGAACCACTTTTACTTTGATTCTGCTTTATATTAAAATACTTTTCCTTTAATTTTTTGTATTTAAGAGCAACTTGGTCCACACTTTTATTTATATTTCGGGAAACTCATTCATCCGAATTTTTTTAAAAATTTCCCGATTTCTACACTTTTTCCCATCCATAAGTTGTTGAACTTTGTGCTCAATGCATAAATCAATTAAAGTGCATATCTCAATATATCCCCAGCGCTCCGTCATTATAAATTAAATATTTTTATCGAGGGGCTTGTTTTCTATTTTTATACAACACGACTCTTTTTGAGGTTATGAAATTGATTTTGGAGTAAAACTAATTATGTGCTAGCACCAGACTGGTTTTGTAGCGTTTGGTCCGTACCAAAATCAAGACCAAATAGGACTAGTACGGTTTTTGTTTATCTGTGCAACCAAACTGGTTTTTTCGGTCTAATTAGACTGGTTTGGTTTGCACGTAAACGCGACCAATGTGAACTCAGCCAGAATAATTATTAAATGTCAAACGCATCACGTCCAGGTGGCAGGATTGTAGTTTAGCACAAGTTTTAATCATTAAGGATAGTTCTAGATTTTTTCTCAGATTTTTTGATTGGGACATTTCTCTTGGATATTCTTTCTCTTTATGAATCAAATCACTTATCACCTCTGATTGATCATACTGAAATTTATAGGTGATTGTCAGCGAATAAAATCTGAGTCCACCTCTGTGTGTGAAGAAAAGTTTATTTTCTACTTTTTCATGCGGCTTGGCCTCAGTTTCGTTTGAAAACTCTTTTTTTACTTATTTTATTTTCTTCCTTTTTCACGTTAACTAAATTGTTATTATGTGCTGCGTGGAGATATTTTAAAACAATTTTATGACTGCTGAAGAGACACTGATTTACTGAATTTTCTCGATTTTTCACAGACTTTTCCTATTACTATGATTTTTTTTTTAAAAATTTACATGAATTTTCCTCGATTTTTCATGCAAGTTTTCATGATTGTTGAAGAGAAAGTATTGATGCCAGTAGGACGGAAAAAATGATCCCGCATAGCTTATAAAACTTTTTTGTCGGAAAATTTTCCGGAAAAGTCGGCAGTCGGAAAATTCCGGAAATTCCAGAAAAATTGGATTTTTCTGCAAGTTTTTACCATTGTCGGAGAGAAGATGCCAGTTGATAGGGAACTTGATCCTGCATAATTTAGAAAACTTTTTTACCGGAAAATTTTCCGGAAAAGTCGGAAAATTCCGGAATTTTTTTTCGGAAAAATCGGAAAACTCTGCATTTTTCCTGAAACGGATTTATCACTAATCAAATTTGTACCAAATTTTCAAATGATTTTTCCCGATTTTCCGGGTTTTCCATGGAAATGTCCGGTTCAAATCTTGATAGATTAAATTGTCGCGCGACATGAACTTGTGTGTCAAATTTCAGCTCGCTGTGATGACGGAAAGTGGGTCTACGAGAGTGTCGAAAATAGTAAAAAAGAAATATACAGACAGACAAATTCGTGTACGAGTTAAAGGGACGGGCTGGCCTCAAAAATACGCTTCATCGGGCAACCTCTCCTTGGTGTTGCCATACAAAGGTTTTGGTTTTTTATGTATTCTGTGTAAACGATCAGTTTTTGTTTTTTTTTGCACTGACAACGTTTTCAGAATAAAAACTTCTATGAAATTGTTTATAATCTTTTTAACTATCCGATGCACCATTCTAGAAATATATTCGAAAGACCTCTTTAACAATCAAACTTGGCAGAGAGGGATGACCAGACGAAATTACATACTGGCATTCATCTAGAGTACCGTAAGAATTGGTGTTAGACCAATTCGAGCTTTTTCCTTGTATTTTTATATTATTAAATTTTAAAAGTCATGTGAAATTTGCATTCTGCTCAAACTATCGTTTGACACAGATCGAAGTTCAATGACAAGATTATATCGAGAAATGCAGCTGTCGAGATTTTACGACTTGACACCATTAGATTTTTTTCTTTTTTTTTGTGTAGGACGATGTTAAAGCGCTGTAGACGCTTTTTCTTTTACTAAGTTCATATTTAAATGTGCTACATAAACTAAAGCGGCACATTCTTTTCATCTTGTGAAATATCTTGCGATGATCGGAAAAATTCATTGCTTTTTGACACACTACAGCTACATAGGTTAAGATAGGTTGAATGTTGCTTTTGTAAACACAGAGGATGGCATTCGAAGCATCAGAAATGTTTTCTTTTCAATTATTTTTAACTACATATCGCAGCCTTTAAAACTTATTTCGTCCCTTTTACAGACTATCCTCGAGACTCAAACACATGAATCTAAAGAAAGTCAGATTTACTTCTTGAGATGTCTCTTTCCTTTGAGAAAAAGTAGCGACGGTCAGTACGCTGGTTCTGCCGCTCAAAATCTGTATAGGTAGTATGATGTTTCATTCCTGCCCCAAACATCATCTTACCAAGAAATTTTTGTGCGGCAGAGGCAGCATACTGATCTGTATAAACTGGGTCATAGTCGGATCCCATTTTGCACCAGGGTGCAGAGTATTATATCGAAACTACCTGTTACAAGGGTCACCAAGCACATCTGTGAGGCATGCTTGTTTCTTTTCTTTCTAAGTGAGTGTTAGCAGAAGATCGTCCATAATGTGAACCCATAATAAAGGTGAATAGATACCTTCTTTAGCATTATTGCCTGAAAGTAGTATGGTATACCGATCAAATACAGCAATTATTTCGATACATCGGTTTAAGACACCGAAAGTGATATCAGTATTTTCACTTCCACCTGTTTAAAAACCAAAAAAAAATATCGCTTTATTTTAGTCTAGTGACTGAATATCGGTATTGTTTTGTAGTACTTATACCAAAATTCGATATGGAACAGAGCCTCTACCCACAAAACGGATTAATAACGATCCCGGTACCGATTAATAACGATACCGACATTTTTTAGACAAGGTGGTGAATGACACATATAAATTTAGGCCAGAAACGGACCGTATCTCGGTACTTGTTTTTTAATTTTCTCTGCTCATATGCAGATATGATCAATATAATGATAATAATAGTATCTGATGCTGATGCAAAATAAAAAAATTAACAATTTTCGAGTATTGACATAACTTTAATTGGAAGTATTCACGATAGGAGGGTAGAAGAGTGCAATTCTCCGTACAGCGTTCTTATTTTTTGATGACCAAATGGCCTAACGGCAAAGAATTAGAAGGAAGACTTATATTTTGAAGGAACTCATCTATGCAATACAATATATAGTATCATATCTTCTGAGCAATATCTATTGCTATGGATGAAAATTCATTTTGAAGTTAAAAGCAAACGGGTCTGAAATTCATGATATTTTTTGAAGATAGTGTGATTCTTTTCAATGAATTCAAGCATTTAGACTATAAGCTATGTGACAAGTGCATTAATAGAAAACGATTTTTTTACGACCATCTAAAATTCAAGGAGAACATATACGTACATATGTGCATGGAAAGTTTGGGTGAAAGACTTTTACGGAAACAATTTAAAACAAAATATCAGAACAGAATTGAATTGACAAGATGCACCATATAAAGGAAGTCCAAAGTCATGAATTTCCGATGGACACGGTCCCTGACAGTAATTCAACTTCAAATAGTGCGTATTGATTTTTCAAAGCTCTTTACTTACAAATACCAAAGAGTAGTTCATAAATGGACATGGAATATGTTTACGTCTATTGAAAAGTAGGTGCAAGTAGGTACTTCCTTCCAGAATATTTGCTGATAGGAAAGAGTCAATTTATTCGAAGCTGTGGGAATAATTTCGGAGTCAAAATAAAATATTTCAATCAAGTATATATTGAAATAACTACATCATAATTATAAAGAGACATAAAAAAGAAATATTTTCCAACTTCGCTTATAAAAGCCATGGTAAAAGAAACAGATGGTAAAAGTACCATGCTTAAATAAATGCATCTATTTAAAAGGACGATGATATTGCAGAAAGACATCAAAGGTCACATTAAGAAGGTTATTCAGATTCAAAGTTACAATGATATACAATTAAAAAATGCATTTGTTTCAAAGCGTAAAAAAATGGTCGAAAAAACATAAAATAGAAGACTTTTTCTTTACTACGAACAATCTAGGGAGCTATGAAAAAAGAGACCTAAAGTATAAAAAAATCCCTACAACAAATTTTAATAGAAATTGAAAGTCAAACTTCTGGCTCAAAGCCTAGATGATACGATACAAAAGATGTAAGGGGAGAAAAAATAAAGACGGATAAGGAAAAATTGTATTGGAGAGGAATTGAAACAATATTAGCAGGTTCCGCACACGAGTCGTAATTATACTCACAGATTAAACGAGTAAAGCTGCTATACGAAAAAATCTGCAAATAATCTTAACCATAAACCCTCGAAATATTAATTTAAAACAAAGGTCAACAGCTGATACTACAGAGCCAAAAAGCAAATGCGGTACCAAAGCTAAGCATGTTATTGAAGAAAGGAATAATCATAAAGCTAAATACTAATAAATCTCTTCATAATAGAGTGTAAGATAGAAAAATTAAACCAATTGATTTACGACTATAATTATAAAATAATCTTTAAAATGGAATTCTATCTTATTTTTAGCATTCTTTAAATTCAACACACATTTATCTTTACATATTCTGATTAAATTTTAACAAAAAGTAGCCTCCTCGACCGGTTTTTTAAGTTGGGAACTTTCACTTTCCCGACAACTGTTCTTACTACTGAACCAGCAAGAGTTTCCCATTTTCTAGCCTTTTAAGCCACATATACCGTCAGCTGGTTTTAACCAGGAACGATGAAAGCGTACAGAAAGCGTATGAAACCCAAGAGTATTGGCAATACCAATTAGTTCAATAATACGATAAGCAATTTTCCCAGGATAAGAAATGATATAGGCTTTTGTGGACAATGGTTTCAATTGAATGTTGGTTAATTCAGTTGAATATGCCAAAAAACTTCATTACAGCACCCGCAAGAAATATGTAATACTGCATTGAATGCCCTTTGTCACAGACCAGAAAAACATTGTTTAAAAATTTTAATTTTGAATAGACTAAAATAAAAAGATAAAAGTCTTCCATAATCATAAAAGAAGTCGACAAAATTAATTTGCACTTTCTAAATTTCGTAGAATGACCAACAAAAAAACAAACGAGTCGATCGTCATTGTTTACTTTAGTTTCTTTTTTAATAACAGTTATCTAGTTTTCATAGATTTCATATCAGTTAACTGTATGATAAGCCAATAAAATCAAAAATACGTTTTAACCAACTGTACACATCTTTACAAAACATTAATTCATAAGAGAAAAATGTCAAACAATACCTTAAATCAACAATTTATAATATTTTAGTCTATGTTCTGCCCGTAGTCAGAGCGAACACGCAGTAAATGATTAATACGTTGATAATTACAACTGCTTTAAACTTAGTGGCTTATTTTCTTGGATTTCACTACTACACTTAAATTAACCACTATTGCACCCAGATTACACGTTTGATTCACTAAATACTATTACCTAATTCCAATAGAATGCGCAATTATTTAGATAAACAAAAATAATATCAATACTAAATTCAACAAACAAAAATATACAATTATTAAAAGTATAGAAAATATTGTTACAATTTGACTTGCACTTACTAGCTCAACGTTTGGTACTTTATTCAATTGGTTTCCTATTTCTTTCAGTTGGGAATTGGGATATATCAATAAATAAATAAAGTGTTTGTTAATAATATTCATATAGCAGTCGATAACCACGATAACAATTTTTATTCCAGTTACTATCGACAATAAAGTCCTTATTCTATTTGGTACCCAGAATAAATTCTTTAAACTCAATCTGCAACCAAAACAAAGTGTTTATTTTTTAGTATTAAGTATATTCTTATTACAGTCGAAACCCGCAATAAGAATCCTTGTGCTAGTTGCTATCGAAAAGAAAACCCTTATTCTAGTCGATACGCAGAGTAAGAATCTTTAATTTCAATCCATACCTAAAGCAAAGTGTTTAGTTTTGTTAGTACTAAAACATTCGTACTGCATCGGTAGGAATCTTTACTCTAGTTGCTATCGAAAATAAAGCCTTTATTCTAGTCGATACCCAGAATAAAATTCTTTAATTTGAATCAGTAACTAGAACAAAATGTTTGTTGTTGTTGTGTACATTTCTGCACCTAGTACGTGTTATCTTTTGAAGTTGGTTAACTTGCGCGGAATGCTCATATTGACTACCTACTGTAGTTGTTAAAGTTGAAAGTCAAAGTTCAATTGTTTGAGGCTAGTGCAATTTGTGTGAAAAATTCAACTAGCCGCCTTACAGATTTGTCTGGCTATACTACATGAAAGTTTACTGTTTGAGAACATTAACCAGTACTAAATGCCTTTACGCCTCTGCCTAAAACTACAGAAAGAGGAATACAGTTGCTCTGGGGGTACTTTTTCTGCAGTTGTCATTTCACATCAATTGGACATTTCAGAATTTCCATTCGGATCCATTGAATGGACATTAGGTAATATTTTGTCAAAATTTCTGTCTTAAGAATCGATTCTTGGTGGTTCTTTCTCTCCCTTTCAGGACTGAGGATCCGACATCAGTAAATAACAGATCAGAATCAAACATACAAGATGTGTAAGCATTCCGACAAGTTGAAAATCAGATACTGTCAATAACTGCATTAATATTAGGTACGAGCCTAAATGATATCCGCCTCTAATTTATAGATTCTTCATTTTAATATTTTATTTTAGCTAATCTATAATCCTGAACAGTCTATGAGATTTTGATCGTTCATAGAGATAATTCCAATCTTATGGGCTAGACCAGTTGTTCACAGCAAATTAATAACTCGTGTTGAATACCTTAATAATTTTCAATTCTTTCCATTTTATTATCTCATTAACGTATTCTAAATACATGTATGTATATTATATGCTTAATTTAATAATAAACTCTGCATTGGATGCTGGGGAAAAGATATGTGCTGTGCTGTATATTTCTTGATATACAGAAGGTTTTCGACACAATCAATCACAACACTTTATTGCGAAAATTGTCTAGCATACAAATTACTGATACGGCGCATTCTTTGTTTGAATTCTTTCCTTACGGCACAGGGTACGGTATTAGGCCACATATTGCTCTTAATTTGCATTAAAAGTCTATGTCAGTTTGAACAAAACAGTACTCAGTGTCATCAGCAAAACACATAAAACCAAGAACTGTACACAAACAACTCTCTTTGCTAATTGCGGCCTGTGCTTAGTTTATTCCTGATGAAGATGCCATAACTAGAGCTTAACTTAAACAAAAGTAAAGTATTTTATCTGGGAAATGTAACTTTTGAAAATAATACACATTATGTTGTTCAAATTATCGAAAACAGGTAGAGATAGTATCTGATTATAACTTGTAACGCTTCATAAATTTCGGGGATGAAAATTTAGGAATAGCAAGGAAAAGATTTTAAATAGATTAAAGCTGTATAATATAGAATTCATGCTTTTGTTTGTTTTTCGTTTTTATAGCATACTCAGATTTATTTAAACCATTAACAAATGAGTTTAAACTTTAAGCAAATAAATTTAAACCTTGAACAAATGATTTTAAACCCTTAACAAATAAATTTAAACCGTGAACAAATGATTTTAAACCCCTAACAAATATATTTAAACCCTTAACGAATGAATTTCAACTGTTAACAAAAAAACGTAAACTTTTAGCAAATATATTTATACTCTTAACCAATTTATATTTAAAATATTTTATTTCAACTTAAGTAAGCATTTCATACCATTTTTTTTCTCAAATTTTGAGTGCATACATACTCTGCAAGACTTCTGACTTTTCAGTGCAACGGTCTATCATCCACTGCCTTAGGATTAAGTAAACCAAATCCATTATATATAGTTGGAACAGTCATTAGGTGCGATATGTTGCAGGTTATCTTCGATCACTGAAAGAAAATTATGTTCTCTATCCCACCAATAAGGACGTCGTTTCTGCCACGTTGTGCTGGAATTATAACTAGAGTACGGGTACCCCCTTTTGAGCGGGCTTTGAGATCTACTAAGATGAAGATTAAAACCACCAATATAACACTAAAATTTTTGTGTCTTTACTCTACTCGCCTATGCTAAACCCTATCGAAAAATGGTTTTCTTTCAGTTATAGGTGACATGACTGGAGAACATAATATTCTCCGAGTGATCGAAGATAGCCTCAGGAATAAGGCAGTGGATGGTCAACCGTTGCACTCAAAATTCAGAAGTATTGCAGATTATTTATGCACCCAAAATTTGAGCAATTTGTATCAAATGCTTACTTAAATTGAAATAAGATATATTAAATAGACATAAATTTGTTAAGAGTTTAAATTTATTTGTTAAGGGTTTAAAATCATTTGTTCAAGGTTTAAATTTATTTACTAAGTCTTTAAAATCAATTTGTTCAAGGTTTAACTTTATTTGCTTAAAGTTTAAACTCATTTGTTAATGGTTTGAATAAATCTGAGAATACTATATTAAATTCTTACTAATATTTTTCCCTAATTGGCCGTCCTGCTTACATTAAAGATAATTAACTATTGTTAGCACAGGTTATATTACTTTCTTTTTTCCTTTTTTAAATTATGCTTATGTGATTTCTTTCTTTTATTTTATTATTTATTTAAAAAAATTTTTTCGTAATTAGTGTTAGTAGGGACAATCGTTGGGGTACATTTTCCTCAATTCCTTAAGTCCCTCGTGGTCTGGACGTAGGCTTGCTGCTACTTTTCGCTGGATTGCTTCTCTTTTTTCGGTTCTTCTTTTCCCATGAATATCTGAGATTAGTTACCAAAAACTGAGGTCTCCTGGACACTTGTTGTCGCAAAACTATACTTGTCTTTTTGTTTTGTTTCGGTATTTTAAAAATTTTTACTTCACTCGACATTCGCTGACCATCTACGAAAAACAAGGCGCCAGGCGGAAGTGTCCGAGAAAAATGACAGACAACCCTTCTGTCCTCTGCATAATCCACATCGTTGACTCTTTGTACTGCCATATGAGTTATCGACAAGTCGATCTTGGTACGCTTGCTAGATGTCTTCTGCTTTCACTTGGATTCCACTAATTCATTTTTTTATTGTAAGTAAAACCAAATCCATTATATAGTTGGAACAGTCATTAGGTGTGATTTGTTGCAGGCTATCTTCGATCACTGAGAGAAGATTTTGTTCTCTACTAATGTCACCTAAAACTAAACGGTTATGTGCCTTCATTTTAGAAAATGACTTTCCGATGGGGTTTAACATAGGCGTGTAAGGAGGCCAATATATTAGTGATCTCAAACCCGCTCAAGAAGGTGCACCCGTGCAACGATAAACTTTTTGCTCTACTTGCAATTCCGGTAGGCTTTCTCGATTTCTGCGCAAACTTGTTGAAAAGCCCATCGTATATTGACATATTTTTAATAATGGATAATGTGTTAATACACAAAACAACAACTTTGCGGTGTGTTATCTCGAACGAATTTAACGCTCAAAGTTTTGCCTCCTTACTCGCCTATGCTAAACTCTATCAAAAAATCGTTTTCTAAAATGAAGGCACACGCACGCTCAGTTTTAGGTGACATGAGTAGAGAACATAATCTTCTCTCAGCGATATATCCAGCAACAAATCACACTTAATGACTGTTCCAACTTTAAAATGGATTTTGTTTGACTTATTTCTAAGACAAATATTTTAAATATAAATTTGTTAAGAGTTTAAATATATTTGCTAAAGGTTATATTCTTTTTGTTAACATTTGAAACTCATGCGTTAAGGGTTTAAATTTTTTTTTAAGGGTTTAAAATCATTTCTTCAAGGTTTAAATTTATTTATTAAGGGTTTAAAATCATTTGTTTAAGGTTTAACTTTATTTGCTTAAAGTTTAAACTCATTTGTTAATGCTTTAAATAAATCTGAGAATGCTATATATTATTATATCTACCAGGAGTATACACTATATAAATAGCATAAGTATACATAATTAAAAAAATGCCAGATAAAAACAAGGCGAAGCGGAGAAAGAAGCAGAAGTCAACATGGAACAGTGGTGAACAGTGGTTGATCACCGAAGTCTAACAACATTCACTTTTTCACTTGTATAAAAAGCATTATACTCATTAAACGCAGCCGCGTACCTGTCTTTAGAAGTAAGTTCTGAACAATAAACTTCACATTAGTTTATGTTGTCTTTGCCAGATAAAAGCAGTAGTTCGCCAGATGAAAACTATCAGATCGTGTAATCAATAAAGACAGACGCATGCCAGATAACTGACCGAAAACTATCTGACACTTCATGCCAGATGAAATCTGCCCGAATATCTGCTCCGTGTGTAATGAGTAGGACAGATATCTGCCCACAAAAATTGGCAGATATCTGTCATTTTACCAGAACGTTTAGGAATACCTTTATGTATGTCATTAATATAATATGGTGTATTGGCTTGGAACGCAACTCATTCGGCAGTTATTTTACCTTTAAATAATTTGCACAGCAAGATCGTTAAAGCTTGTTTAAAAAATTAAAAATACTTTTATTTTATGTAGTATGGCTTTTTGCCAATTCGAGGAAACGAAAGTTTGACAAATCTACAAATGCGATCTGATTCTAGTCAAATTCATGTTTGTAAATATTGGTTTTCAATTGGACTCGATAAGATATCAAACTAGACAGCAAGCTAGTCCTGTTGCTACAACAAGATGCAAAAAAAATTTAGAAAATGCCTCTAAAATACGATTTTTTCTGGTTAATTTTCAAAAAAATTCTAAGAGTCTATAGATCCTACCATATTCAACCTATTAAATTAGAGTACTTTTAGTCCACATGTTTAGATTAGAAAGAGCATTTAAGCTTTAAAATCTTAAAAAATTTATGAAGAAATATCTTTTCCTTAATGGGCAAGAATTTAAATATGTATATTGGTACCACTATGGGTCTTTTCCATAATAGTGAGAATTTTGAAAGTATTTTTTTATATTGAAATTACAAAGTACAAAATCTAATACTGCTTTTTTAAACTTCCGAAAAGCCAACATATCCGAAATGAAGAAAGAAACATTAACATCGGTATATTGAGAACAGCATAAAATCTTGCCGTTTTTCCTAAGAAATTCACTATTTTCCAAGTGGACATCCCTGACATTTGAAACCACCTTATAAGAAGAAACGACATCATCCATCACTTTCCTCAAGTAGAGATAATTTTATAAATTGCGTATAATAATGTACTGCGTTCGAGGAAAGAAAACAGCTCTTTCCTGTGACAAATTATCATGGATAAGACAGGATTGAATTTTATACACAAAAAGTTAATTTGACCTAGTTGACAACATGAAGTTGTGTAACCACCCCGTATGGCTGTCAAGATATATAGATAATAATAAATCCCTGCATGTACTGTTACATATGGGTAATCTAAAGAGATATTAAGTTTCAGGATGTGGTCCATGGAGAAAATATTTCTATTGAATTGCCTCCTTGATGTTGCAGCTAATAAATTTTCCCTGCAATTGTAACTCTTTAAGAAGTCCCAAGTTGTAGGAAGTAAATTGAATATGAGCATAGAATCGACCCGTTTCATTAGAAATTTATACGGATAAAAATTCTGTGCTATTTCAAATTTTATACTCTTGCAGAATGCGTACATATACATGCAGTGGCGTACCAAGGCTCTGAACTAGTGAGAGGGGGCACCTCATGCCATATCTAAAGGTGGAGGTGTAGTTGTAGGGAGGTGTAACTCTACAATATACATATATGTATGTCCCAAAATGAACTGACATTTTACTTTTTAAATAAAACATATTCGTTATTAGAAAATTGGTGATACAAGCTAAAATACAGACACGGAGGTCAATACACATCACCACGGTACGAGATAACACAAATATGAAATTTTGTTTGTAGTAATTGGAAGGTTTCAGGTACAATATGATATGTGACGCAGTCTTGTTGAAACCACATGTCTTCCAGATTCATACCATTTTATGATGCCATAGAAAGTTAGTAATAATTTCACTGTAACGAACGCTACTGACGGTAACAATATTTTCATTTTAATTTTGAAAGAAGTACGCTCCACTCAATCCCCCAGCCCAAAGACCCCACTCACCTGTTGAGGATGCATCGCATTTTCTTCAAACGCTCATGGAATTTCTGATCTCTAAACCCAGAAATTTTGCTTATTAACGTAACCATTAAGATTGAAATGTGCCTCATCCCTGAAGATTATTTTCTTTGAAAACTCATTACCGGCTTGTTGATTTTCCAGAAAGCAATTTGCAAATGTCCAGCGTTTTGGATGATCAGATGGCCTTAATTCCTTCAGCTGAATCTTTGATTAAAATCTTAAAATCTTTGATTAAAATTCGTTGAAGATAGTTTCTTGAAATGCCCAGTTGTTGACTTCGATAACGAATATTGTCCAAGGATCTTCCTCAAAGCTTTCCCTTACTGGAGCTATGTTTTCATTTGAGCGAGCAGTACAAACACGGCAACTGCTTTGCTTGTTTGCAATTGGATCGTTATCTCAAACTTACTGATTAAATTGAGCTGAATTTGAGTAAACCCATTTTCTCTATTTTTAAATTGGATTTTAACAATTTTTCTATGTTGTTCACTTGTGTATCTTTCTACCATCAAACCTGTTAAAGCACTACAACTAGATCTTTCTGAAAATAAGAAATATGCGCAATTCAAAATGTAAATTAATATTTTCTTACAAAAATAAGACATAAGAGCTTGGAAAAACAAATTTATTAGTCACCATAAACACTATTGCCTCATTATTATTTCTTATCTAAAAGGAGTTTAATTTTAACACTAATAACAATTTTCTTTGGTTGGGTTTTCTAGAACTCCTATTCGACCTTCTCCCCATTTTCTTTAACAAAATTTCGATTCTGAGGAACTGGAATATAAGGAAATACCAAAACAACGAGGAGTCACTGTAGGATTTAGGAATAATGGTTTTTTTGTTATCAAATAATTGGGGGTCATAAAAACAATATTGGTCTTGTAGCGAAAAATTCTCGGAGCGCGCGTTAAACTCACCACCACTTACCAACATGCACAAATGCTATATAAACGCAGTGCCTTGGAGCGCACGCTGAGCCCAACACCACTCACCGGGATGTGCAAATGCTATAATAAATGCAGCGCCTTGGAGCAGGCATCGCAAATTAAAGGTAAAATAAATTCCAAAGGGTTAAGTGCTCGTACAACTTTAAGGGCGTTTTTCTAAAAACCATTTGTTTCAATCTGGGAGGACGCATTACTCGAAAACCTTTGCATGGATAGATTTAAATTCACAATTGTATTCTCTACAGGATTTGGATTACATGTAAACTTTTTTTTATAAACAATTTACTGCTTATGTTTTGGACAGAAAATCGATTGATCTCTTCAAAAGTGCAAAATTTTACAAAATTCGATAAAAAGAGAAAATTTCTACGTAGACCCATATTTTATAATATAGTTGCGATCTTTATGTGTTGAATATTACATTCTTCAATAAAACTTTCAAATTCCTTGGAAGTAAAAGCACTACCCCTGTTGGAAACTATCAATCTTGGTCGACTATACGCATTAAAGTATGATCTCATGCAACCTATCACTTCGCTTGAATTGGTTAACTTTACCGCGTATAACCTCACAAATTTTGTGAAGGCATCTAACATCAAGAAAACATACCTTCTTTTGCCGGACCAAAATGGTCTATATGTACGGTTTCGAAAGATACATTTCCTTTTGGTATATTGCGCATTAGCCCTTCATGTTTACCACTCTTTGGAGAAAAAACAATACACTTCAAGCAATTTCCTATATAACTTAATCTTTTCCCTCATCTTTGGAAACCAATACGTTTTCATCAACACTCCCATCACTTTGTCACAACCCATATGACCCATTTCACCATGATATTTTCTCAACAAATTGTTTTCCATACCTCTTGGTACATAAAACAAAATTCTTTTTCCCACTTTCCTATATATCAAACCATTCCGCATTTCATATTTATTACTCTCTTCTCTTTCCAATTGCTCCCTTACTTCATTCACCTGTTCGTCTTTATACTGACATATTGACAAATTTTGTTCAAACGTATTTACCTCAAGAACTAACATATTGGTAATTCTACTAAGAGCGTCCACATGTTGCATCTTAGCCCCTCCTCGATGCTCCAAACTGTAATCAAAATTTTCTAATTCTAACGCGATCCTCGGATTCACCTTCCTTTTATTTAATGTTAGCTTCAAAGAATTGCAATCCGTAACAATTTTAAATTTCAAACCCTGCAAGTATATATATAAATCTCCTCAGTGCATAAATTATAGCCAGCGCCTCTAATTCAAAACTGTGGTATTTTGATTCATGATCACTCGTTCGTTTCGAAAAGTACATAGCTGGATGGAACTTCCCATCACCTTTCTTTTGTAATAGAATGGCTCCAAATGCAATAGAGCTTGCAACGCAATGGAGCTCTGTCTCATATCTCCGATCACAAATCGCCAATATAGGTGCTTCAATAAATTTTTGCTTTAATCTCTCAAAACAATCCACCTCCTTTTTTCAAACTTACAGTTTACAGTTTTTCGAATTAAATTGTATAACGGTTGTGCTTCCACCGAAAATCCTTGAATAAATCTCCTAAAGTATGAACATAGAGGAAAAAAACTTTGAACAGTATTTACATCATGCGGAACAGGGAAATTCATTACTGATTCTATATTCTTCTCATCCGGTCTTATACCCTCTTTTGAAATGTTATACCCCAAATAACGTACTTTTGATTCCATGAAATGACACTTATCTAACCTCAACTCTGATTTATTCCTCACTAATCTTTCGAAAACTTCACTCAATATTTCTAAATACCCCTGCTCAGTTTCTGTGGCAATCATTATATCGTCCAAATATATTGAAACCTTCCCCACTCTGATGAGGTTCAAACACTTGCTTAACATAACGCTGAAAAATTGCGGGCGCATTCCTTAAACCGAAAGGTATGTTTAAAAACCCATACTGACCTATCGGTGACACGAACGATGTGTATTTCAAGGAATATTTACTCATAAAAAGCGCTCTTCAAATCTAATAATGAAAATACACTTTTGTTTGTCATTCTGTCAAGCAAGTCATCAATTAATGGTAACGGATAATTATCCTTACACCCGATAATCCACACATAACCTGATATCTCCAGTCTTCTTTCGTACTAATGGGTGATGTGTACTCTGAATTACTTGGCCTTACTACATTTTTAGTCATTAACTCATCTAGAATAACTTGCACTCTTTTTTTCTCATTGTATGACAATCTCCGGGGGGGGGCGCAATGGAAAGGCAGTTCACTATTCAACACCAGCTTCATTTCGCATTTAACTTTCGGAATATCAGGACGCTTGCAGCACAAATATCTTTCTTTAAATATCCTATCGAGTCCAACCTTGGTTTCAAAGCTTATTACATCGTTACTTATGCTTATCTCTTTTTCATCAGATTCTATCATCATTAAGTTTAAACATTCTTTATCGAATAAACTTTTTAATTGTAACTTAGCTATTCTCATAAAATCTTTCCCTAAAGGAATTGAATACTCCGTTGGATACAACATATAAATTCAACTTTATCTCTTTATTTTCGTATAAAACAATACAATTTACTTTGACAACTACACCAAGTGGGCTTTTATTTATACCACAGTAATTTGGAAACATTTCTTCAAGCAGTACATCTTGTACGAACTGTTGGCGAACTAAACTGATTGCCCTACCAGTATCTAGTAACGTTCCTTACGAAGTTTTAAAATTATAATTATCTTTTACAGAAATATATTCTAAATTTTTTACATAATCATCGTGAACTTCATCCTTGTCGATATGACGAATTTGATACTGTACCATCTCGTCTCTCTCTTCTGTCTTGGTAATATTATGAACTTCCCGATTTTTTCCCATGGGACACTCAGCTGCGTGATGATCCATTTTGCCACATACATTGCACGCTCCTATTTCTCGCTTCGGCTTACGACACTCACCTGCCATATGTCCAATACCATTACAGTTATAGCACCTTATATTTTTCACTGAGAGTTGTTTATCCTTCACTGTTCCTTCTTGAAGTATTCTCATTGTTTGTCTTTTGTTTGGAGCAAAGTATAAATAAATATAAGTAGAGACAGAGGCGAACAAAATTGGAAATTTTCCGTGTTTTTTAGACTGAAAGAGGTAATCTCATATACTTTTGTCTATTGCATGAATGGGGGAAAAGAACTTGGCTATGCATTATTGTAGTGCGACTGAGACAACGAGTTAAAAACAAAAATTTAGAAAACGTAGGATTACCCGAATGATAAAACCTTCTTGAATACCTTCAAAATTATTTCAAACTATTCATAATAATGTACATTGGGTAACCCTACCTCCATTTGACAAGAAAAAGATAAATTTCGCAATAAACAACGCACTAAAAAGTAAAATTTCTGTCAAATAAAATTCCCCGAATCCAGCATGAGATTCCCCCACTTAATCTCTTTCAAGCAAAACAAATGTAAACAGAAAAACGTGCTGTTCACATATCATAGGATTACACTAACAAACATTGGAATTCTGCGAAAAACATTGGGACAATTCCTGAAATTCGTGTTTTCATAAAAGAGCGGGAGCATTTTATGAGCGTAAAATCAGAAAACTCCGCCCATTCTCTCTTATTTACGAAAATAAATCATTTGCCATTCCATTTCGTTGCATGTAATCTTCGCATTCACATTTTTTGTCTTATTCGTAAAATGTTCAAAGAGTGTTTGATTTTTTTTTTATTTTTTTCTCTTCCTTCCTTCTTTTTCTCGCCGTGTACATTTAAATGGAAAACAATCGGACCACTCTTCTGTGTCCTTTCTTTTATTTAGTTATTCTTTGGTTTGGAGTCCCTCGTCGTTGTGCTGTCGTTGGCTTGACAGAAGATTTTGGTGGTGGCTTCTCCAATTTCACGTTACTGAATGCTTCCAGTAGCTGATGTTTACTACAAAAACAGTGCAGTTTTGCTTGCGAGCGTAACATGTAGTTTGGGATAACTTCGATAGGTGTTCAAGAAGCTCATCGTCGTTAATTTTTGTTTTATTGGCCAAAATTATTTTCTCATGAAAATATTCCTGGAACGTCTCCATGCTCGACCACACTCTTTCTTCAAACTGCTTTTTCAACATTAGTCGACTCGAACGATCTTCGAAAACTCTCATTTCGTTCAGTAAACCTTCAATAGATACTGTCATCAGGTCCGACTTCGAATGCAACCATTTTAGAGCTTTGCCCCTTAGTTTGTTTGATATGAGTGCTCTCATATTATTTTCATCGAGGCCACAAGCTGTCTGAACACTCCTCAACTGCATCTCCCAATGCTCGAAACAATCATTAAACTCGCCCAGGAAATCCTTCGCACTTATAAAATTTCCTTTATTAGAGTTTATGTTATTTATTTTCCCCATTTTGAGTTACTTTTTTCAGTAGCTCATTTTCTTTTAAAAGTATCTCGTTTTATCTCCTTTGAAGTTCCATTTCTTTTTCCATCAGCTTTAGTTCCTTTCTCGTCAGTTCCAGTTCACAGTTATTATTATTTTTTCCACCACTCGTCATATCAACATCTTCACCTTTACGACCATTTGCACTTACTTCAACTGTGCCATGGTTGTATTCTCCGATGTTGTTGTTGTTGGCGTTGCTTTCATTTTTTGTACATTCATCTGTATTTTTATTTGTACTGTCCTTAGTCTCCACACTCTGTATATCGGGTGTTTCAAGATGTATTTCTTCAGCACCAAATTGCAATGACGCAATGCCATCAGGAGGCCCACCACGGCGCTCCGCTGGTACCTCCATCAGTCTCAACACCAATTCACTCTTTTTATACCCTAGATAAAATCTATAGGGTATACTAAGTTTGTCATTCCGTTCGAAAATGAGACAAATCAGGCAACTCCTTCGTGGGGCTGCCATACAAAAATTTCGTTTTCCACTATATATTTGGAGACTACCTGAGAACACGTCGACATAGAAAGCTGAAATTTGGTACATTGTGTTTTCATAGCAATAGGAAATAAAATTTAAAAAAGGGACTAAATCGGGCAAACCCTTCTTGGTGTTGCCACATAAAAATTTTGGTTTTTTACATATACTTTGAAAACGATCAGTCCTAGACATTCTTATTGTACTAAAAACTTCTTCAGAATAAGAAATCATATAAAATTGGTTATAATCATTTTTTCTGTCCGACGAGCCGTTGTAGAAATATATGCTAGAAACCAATGCAAAAATCAAAATTGCTCAAATGGGTGACCATACGACCATAAGAATTGGTCTTAGACCAATTCTAGCTTTTCACTTGTTTCCTGTTGTGTTTAGTCCAATTGCACGCAGCCAAACTATTTTCGCGATTGTTAGGCTTAGCTAATCCCACTTCTGAATTTTAAGCGAGTCAAATTAAAACACAAAAACACTCTATAAAAATTTATTCTTTATTTCTCTATAACCTGTCATGGACTACGCGCTTCTTTTCATTACACAAGCATTACCCTTTGTTCTTCTTCTTACCTCTCTCTAATAATAAACCTGACTAAATGCTTACTTCTTCTTCTTATTATAACGCCCAAAATCAATAAGTGAAATAAGACCCAAAAAGTTTGGGTCTTATTTTCTAATGAAATAAGGCCCGAAAGCAGATATGGAATAAAATCCAAAGTAGATGAAAAAAGGGCAAAAAGAGTTAACAAGAGCCCAAAATTCAGATTAAGAGAACAAGCAAATGAAATAAAACCCAAAATATTAATAATGGTGTCTGTAAAGTAAGAACGCGTCGCGCGTGTTGGGAGGAGCGTTGAACCGACGCTTTCTCGCGTTAATACGGCGCGTTTTCGCATTGATATTTGATTTTAAGTGAGGACGCGTCGCGCGGAATTGGCCGTGATGGAGGGGTGGCAAGGGGTCCAGGGCGCCGGCATACTGATATTTTATTTGACGCGTCGCGTGACGTGTTCTTACTTTAAATCAAACGTCATTGCGAAAACGAGCAGTCTCAACGCGAGAAAGCGCCGCTCCTACGCTTCTCCCCACGCGCGGCGTGCGTTCTTACTTTACACTCATCGTTGGGAAATATTTCTGTTTAAGTAACAACACTGAGTTTAATTTACTATAAACATTTATTATTCAAGTTACAAAAATAACTAAAATCATAATAATCGATCGATCATTTTTATGTGCAAAAATTGCTTACAAACAATAAAAACAAAATGATAAATTTTACACAATGCAGAGTTCATTCACTGATTAATTTTGCTGACGCATAATATTTGTTACTGCTGCAATGAATGAACTTCGCATTGAGTAAATGAAATATGATGACAATTAGGAGTTGGTTGCATTGACCCTTTATATAAAATTAAAAATATGCAAATTGTAAGTAAGCTCGAAGGACCAAAAATGTTTAAGTTGCATACAAGCTGGTCTTCTGTTAACCTCTCGCACCCTTTGAGATCTTCTTCTTCTATTGAGCTAAATCGATCTTGTCGTCGATTTATGGCCAGATACTTGCTGGAAGGATCGATGTAGATATATTGTTCATTGTGAATAGTAAGAATAGTTATTATTTCATACAATCGATAGGCTTCTGTGCTCACCAGAGGAATTCGAATGTCGATTAGTACATTCTTTCCCGTAATTCTTGTCTTCACATGGATTGTGTTGTAAAGTGTTATTAGAAAGGACTTACTTCCAGTCCCTGGTAATTGTACATTTGGTGGTAAGTGTTCACGAATTGTTGTCAGCTGCTCGTTGAGTTGTGCAGGTGTTAGGACGAATGTATTTATTTTTCCATGTTTAATGTCTGTAATGAGTGATAGAATTTCCCTTTGTAAACGTTGAAATGTAACTAGGTTCAGAGTTATCAGAATAGCTGCGGAATTGACTGCTTGATGAAGAACTGCCTCATATTGTGAATTATTTAATTGATTGGTTATTGTTTCGATTTGAGTATTCATTAGATTGAATTGGTGTTGAACAACCTTGTGGTTTCTTTTCATAATGTTGACCGTGTTCTCTACTATTGAGGTCTGATTTCGTAATAATTGTCTAGCATAATCTTCATTTGCCTTAATTTCACTTATTTGCCTTTCATATTGGTCAGCAAAATCTTGGTCCAGAATTCCGAACAATTTATTAATGACCGTTCCTATGAATCCAAATGGTGCTCGCTTATTGCGAGTTCGTGGATATTCATTTTGTTGGTATAATATGTCGTTCATCTGTTCGATTTCTAACAATTGATGTTTCAATGTTTGGGTAGTGACATAACATAGATCTCTTGACAGCCGAGTTTCTTCATCGCATAACTGATTCAGTTTCCGGCTTGATTTTCGGATGCCATAGAGTTCTTTCCAATATGTTGTTAGGTTGTAATAGACTACCAAGTTCCATTCGCTAAAGTAAAATCGCATATCGGAAATTTCATCAAAATATAATCCTTCGTGGTTATCAAGCTTGGTTAGTCGATACGGTGCGTTGACGGTTTCACCCATTGCTACGACCAACAAGGTAGTGATGATGAACAGATAACTCAGAAAGTTGGATTTGCGAGCTTTTTTTAATGATGATGATGTCCCAGATTCGTGTCGACTCATCTTTAAATTGCTTGCATTATAGGTCTTTTCACTCCTTCTTCGTTTGTGACAACCTTGTACAGATGCCTTTCGTTCGTCGTTATTTGTTTCCCCTGAGGGAACAGGTCTCGCTTTAGTATCATTGTCAGAGTCTATTTCTTCAGTTGGCATGTCGCCTAAATTCTTTTGATCATTACTTATTGGCAGCATCGAGATTTTGGTAAGTGGTCGTTTAAGGGTTCCAGATTTCGTTTTCATAGTTACGACTCTGACAAGTCCATCACTTCCCGGATGTACTTTGATTATTCTTCCAAGAGCCCAACGAGACGGAGGTAAATTATCTTCTTTTATTAATACGATGTCGCCTTCTGTTGGGTTAGGCTTCTTCTGCGCCCATTTTGGTCTTTGTTGAATTCTTCCAAGATACTCATTAGACCACTTTTTCCAGAAGTCCTGGTACATCTTTTCTACTCTATCCCATCTCTTAAGAAGACCAGTATTGGTTTCTAAGTAGTCCTTATCTTGTATTGACAATATAGCTGCACCAATTAAAAAGTGACCGGGTGTGAGCACTTCTAGGCTTTCTGGGTCTTGTGTTAATGGACATAATGGACGAGAATTAAGACACCCTTCTATTTGTGTCATTAGTGTGGTCATTTCTTCGTATGTCATTCTCGTTTCACCAACTACTCGACGCATATGATGCTTGATCGATTTGACGCCGGCTTCCCAAAGTCCTCCGAAATGTGGTGACGATGGAGGAATGAAATGCCATTGAGCGCCAGTTTCTGCTATGGCTTCATTTACTTCGGCTTTATATGCATCTTGTTGATGAAGATTGCTGATTACTTTGCTGGCGCCCACGAAATTAGTGGCATTATCACTGTATATATGTGCCACAGTCCCTCTTCTGCTTACCAATCTTTTAAATGCGGCTATGAAGGCCTTTGATATGAGATCGGTGACTACCTCAATACGAATTGCCTTGGTAGTCAAGCATATAAAAATTGCTACATATCCCTTGTAAGTGCGGTTGCCTCTACCTGTTTTCACAAGTAGGTCGAATGGTCCTGCATAATCCACACCAGTATGAGTAAAGGGACGACTCAGAGTGACTCTGGCTGTGGGTAACATTCCCATCATCTGTTGCGACTTTTCGGCCTTGTTTCGATGACATTGAACACATTTATGGATATAACCTTTAATTGCCTTTAGTCCATTAATTATCCAGTATTTTTGACGGACTACCTCCAAGGTTAAAGTGTTTCCTCCATGTAATGTCTTCTTGTGAGCTTGATCTATAATAAGTGTAGTTAACTCGCTTTTATGGGGAAGTATGATTGGATGCTTCTGTTCAAACGTCAAGTTTGAGTTTCTAGTCTACCACCAACACGTAATACTTCGATTGAATCAGTAAATGGATTTAACGTGAGTAGCCGACTCGATTTTGATAGCTCTTGACTTTGACGTAATTTCTGAAAGTCTTCTTTGAAATGCTTCTCTTGTGTATACTTAATGATTGGTATTACTGCCTCTTCGAGTTCTTTCACAGTCAGTGAGTCACATTTTCTTCCGTGTCTATCCTCCGTCAAATTGTTTATGAATCGTTTACAGTATGCAGTGATACGTAGAACTTTCCATAATGAACGGTGACTTTGCAGTAGGAGATCGAATACGTTTGTATCTTGTGTACGTATTAGTGTGTGCATTGCAATCTTTTTCCTTTCTAGTTCTGTTTCTTCGAATTTGCTTTCTGGATATGTGATCTCTTCACATTTCAGCCAGTATGGACCTTCCCACCACAGCGAATGGGTTTCTAGTTGTGATGGATAGATTCCTCGCGAAGCTACGTCTGCAGGATTCTCAGAGGACTTTACGTAGTACCAATTTTCCTTGGTTGTTCTTAATTGTATATCTGCTATTCTGTTGCCCACGAAGATTTTCCATTTATGTGGATCGGCCCTAATCCATGATAGGACTATTTTGGAGTCTGTCCAAGAAAAGTAGGGAATGTTTGGAATTTCTAGGCTGACTATAGTTTCCTTTAATAAATTTGCAAGAAGATGCGCACCCCATAATTCTAATTTTGGTAGTGTTAGTTTCGACTTCAGGGGGCAACTTTAGTTTTAGCGGTGAGTAGCGAGACAGTCATTTTTCCGTTATGAACTGTTCTGAAGTACATTACTGCACTGTAGGCTCTTTCTGAGGCATCTGAAAACCCGTGCAACTCGTATTTGTAATCGCCGTGAGAGTATCCAATCCATCTTGCTATTTTAATTTTTGTTAGCATTGATAATTCTTGTTTGATCCGATTCCATTTTTGTTTAATTTCCCCAGATAGGGGTTGGTCCCAGTTTAGGCTCTCAGTCCAAATTTCTTGAAATAATAGTTTGATAGTAATAATTATTGGGGCCAATAGTCCAATTGGATCGAATATTTTAGAGGCTTCGGACAGCATCTCACGTTTAGTCAGAGGATTTTCATTGTTTGAAATATTCACATTTATTTTGAAGTAATCAGTGGATGGATTCCAGTGAACTCCAAGTGCTTTAATTGATTTTTCATGGTCGAAATTCATTTCTGTAGCTGACTCCCTTACTTCCCATGGTAGTTTCTGTAAGAGTTCTTTGCTAATGCTACTCCATTTTCTCAAGTTGAAACCTCCGCTCTTAAGGGCGTTTATTAATTCATGACTTATTTTACTGACTTCTTCTAAAGATTCCCCTCCAGATACAATATCATCTACGTATGTGTCTCGCATGATGACTTTTTCTGCAAATGGAAAGTCTTTAGCTGTATCTTTGGCCACTTCTTGAAGTGTTCGAATTGCTATAAATGGTGCACTTGTGGTTCCATATGTGACTGTAGTTAATTTGTACTCCCTGATGGGTTCTTTTTCAGAATTTCGCCACAAGATTCTCTGATAATTGTGGTCTCTAATATCAATGTTTACTTGGCGGTACATTTTTTCAATGTCAGATGTGAATGCTACTTTATGTTTTCGCCATCTGAGGAGAATTGAAATTAAATTCTGTTGTATTTGTCGTCCGACTAAAAGTATTTCATTTAAGCTTTCATGATTAGTTCTTTTTGCTGTCCCATCAAATACCAGTCTTAGTTTTGTCGTTGTACTGTCGTGTTTTAGTACAGCGTGATGAGGTAGGTAATATGCTGTGTCCAAATTCTCAGTTGCTAAGGTCATGTGGCCAAGTTTTAAATATTCACTCATAAAGTCCTTATACATGACTTCAAACGTCTTTTCTGTCTTGAATTTCTTTTCCATCTGGAGTAGTCTTGCTAATACGATTTCTCGAGAACCCCCAAGATTGGCGGTTTCAGGATTCTTTTTAAATGGTAATCTTACTGTATATCTACCGTCAGCATTTCTTCGATGAGTAGTTCTGAAGTGAGTTTCGCACATTACATCTTCACCTGTCAAGACTGTATCAGTATTCAAGTCTTCGATTTCCCAAAATTTTCGAATTTCTTCATTTACATCTACTTCAGATATGTAGCATTGGGGTGCTATGGTAAACATACTTTGTTTCACTTCGCCCGACAGTATCCAACCTAATTGTGTTTCTTGAGCTATGGGAGTTTCTGGAGGCCCCCGCAGTACACTGTCCATTAGTATTTTAGCAAACACTTCTGCTCCAAGGATTACATCAATTCTTCTTGGTTCATCTAACTTCGGATCTGCAAATATCAGATTCGTTGTGTGCTTCCATTCTGATCTGTTTGTAATTTTTTCGGACGGCATTACTCTCGTTAGCTTTTTAAGTACTAATGCTGTTGTTGTTGTGAGAAATGGTGATGGAAATCTTGGCTTTACTGTTAATTCAATGCACGTTTGAATATTGTCAATCTTTGCACCTCCTACTGCTGTTACAGTGGGGTTTATTCGTCTTCTTGGCAGTCTTAGCTTCTGAGCCGCTTCTTCGGTTATGAAGCTGGCTTGAGCTCCCTGGTCAATAAGCGCTCGCAGCATAATTGTATTGTTGTTTTAACCAACTGCTTGTAATATTGCAGTGGCTAACAATACAGTACACTGATTTTTACTTTCTGCAATATGAGTTGACACTACTGACGCATTTGGTCTAGTCGATTCCCTCTCATTGGTTTCCTGATTATTTAGCTTCCAATCAGGTTTTTGAGGTGATGAATTTAAATATAATAGTGTATGATGTTTTCTGTTACATATTCTACAAGTTTTCCAACTTTTACAATTCTGAGCTGAATGGCCCTTAACTAGGCAATTGGAGCAGCGTTTTGCTTTTCTGCTCTCTTCGTTTCTTTGTAAAGCATTTAATTTATTAAATTTTTCACAAGTATAAATCTTGTGATTTGCTTTGCAGAAGCCGCATATTGTTTTTATTCCCACCATACCGTGGTGTATTTTTACTTCATTTCTTTTGTCTAAAATTTTTGCTGGCTGAATGGTCTTTGTCGGTTCCATAGATTCTAGCACTTGAAATCTGTTTTCAAGAAAATTTAAGAATTCATTTAGTGCTTGAATCTCTCTGGGATTTTCCAATGATTGTTCATAGATTTTTCGAGACTCTTTGTCTAGTTTTTGTATTAGTAAATGAATAATGAGCGGATCCCAGTTCGTAATGTCGATGTCTAGATTTTTTAATGCTTCTAGGCATTCCAGTGTTGAGTCGTGGAGTTTTTTTTAGACCAGCCGATGATTCTTTTAAAAGTTCTAGTTGATTACAAAGTCTTCTTAGCTGGGCTGACACTAAATTTCTTGTATTATTATATCTGCGATCTAGGATTTCCCATGCAACGTCATAGTTTTCATTAGTAATGTTAAAATGTTGAATCAATTCATTTGGTTCTTCATTCACGTTTGCTTTTAAATAAAATAGTTTCTGGGCCTTAGTAATTGTATTATTTTTATGTATAAGTTCGATGAATAAATTTCTGAAGGAAGGCCATTTAAGATAATCGCCGGAAAAGATTGGTATATCAATACGTGGAAGTTTTACTGCTGCACTTCTCTCAATTCTAGGAGTAGGTGCCTGAATTGTTGCTAATGGTGGAGATAGACTCTGCAATTTTTCTTGTAATTGAATTAATGCTTCCTGATAGATGCTTTCAGTTGCTGCAAAGACATCTTGATCAAAGTAGTCATCTTTGAATTTTCCCAATGCCATTATACTGGTATGAGTATGCACAATCAATTCCCAGTAGTCATTCAATAGTTTAATCTTCTGTGTATAATATACTGGAGAGTGCTGTTTTTCTTCATCTGCTTTAATTTTAGCTATATTGCGTTTCAGTACATCAATTATAGCTGCTTGCTTCTTGATTTGGTGTAACTGTTCTGAGATATCTTCTGACCTTTTCCTCCTTTCGATTGCCTCTCGAATCAAATTTTCTACAAGATCTCTAGTCTGATCATATAGTGTTTCAACTTGACTGTGGTAGTTTTCGGCGAAATATTTGTGATCGGAGTTTTGTTCCCTTAGTGATTCGAGTTGTGTATTGATGTTATCGAACTCTTCCCATGCAGTGTTGAGTGAATGTAGCCGTGCCTCGCCATACTCTTTAGTCTTCCTAGCAGAAGGATCTCTGCTGATTTGCGCAGCGACCTTCTTGATGATCCTTGTATATTTTGTCTGCTACCTCAGTATCTGATCCATGATGAGTACGACGAATTAGTAGGTTGATGATGCTTTTATCTCAACCGATGATGATTTCAAAGTAGCAGGAAAAAAATATTATTGCGTATTGTTGAAGGCACTATTTAAAAATCTTTGGACCCTCTGTTCCAGAAATTCAATAATAGTCTTTCAACTTTATAATTACAGCCTTTGGACCTTAATTCCAGAGGTTGTATTTGCTATAACAATCTGTTACCTGAAGACCCAAGTTCTACAAGCTTGATGATTATAGCAGCGACGTTTTGCTCGAAGGACCAAAATTGTTTAAGTAACAACACTGAGTTTAATTTACTATAAACATTTATTATTCAAGTTACAAAAATAACTAAAATCATAACAATCGATCGATCATTTTTATGTGCAAAAAATGCTTACAAACAATAAAAACAAAATAATAAATTTTACACAATGCAGAGTTCATTCACTGATTAATTTTGCTGACGCATAATATTTGTTACTGCTGCAATGAATGAACTTCGCATTGATTAAATGAAATATGATGACAATTAGAAGTTGGTTGCATTGACCCTTTGCATAAAATTAAAAATATGCAAATTGTAGTATGTAAGTAGAAAATAATTATATGTACTCTGTACAATTTCCTTCATTTTCTTAAATGATTTTTGGGCATTATTTCATCAGGATCAATTTTGTTTCTTGGGCTTTATTTCATTTACGCATTTTGGAATTTTTATCATTGTGAAATAACGCCCAAAACCGAAAAGTTAAATAAAACGCTAAAGTGTGAAATAACACCTAAAAGTTTTGGACATTATTTCACATTTGACACGTTGCTATTTATATGGAACTTTTGGGTCTTATTTCACTTATCGCTTTTGGGCGCATTTTCCGGAGCCATATTAATCTAGATGATCTTTAAAATTGGTCTTAGAGAAATTATAACTTGTTTGCTAGTCTGAATCCAGGTTGACGCCTTCTAATTGTTCAATCACCGAAGGTGAGATCCCCCCCCCCCCCCCCCCGCATTATTAGATGTGTATACATTTACATAAAATCATAATACCATTGATTCAATTATGAAATCAGAGATGGTCTACTTTTAACCCAAGTTCTTACACGAAAATTTTATATAATATGCATTCTGTGTTATAGGTGAGCCTTGGCTTCAAAAATTATCAAATTACTTATTATCTAGATATATATATATTTAGCTGCAAGTATTTTACGGTTAACAAGACCTATGGATATATTTATAGAATATGTCTCGTAATGTAATAAAATATTCCCCTACTGTTATCTCTAGCCCTGCAGCAGGTCGTACGTGAAACGACGAGATACAAGCTATAAATACTGAGACTGTGTGATATATGATAGACGGTAGGCTAATATAGAAAACCATTAAAGCGCCAATAAATCAATTCTTTTTTACTTCAATACTGAGAGCTTTTCACCAAAACAAAATTACAGAAGGTATACGAATCAGTGATAAGGTATTCATCTCGCAAAAGTCAATGAACTTCATTCGAATGAAAATAAGAGTACGAAAGATAATTGCAAACGGGGCTACTTCCAAAATGTTGATGAAAATGTCGATATTGTATAGAAGTAATCCTATCCAGTGATTTCTCACAAAATCAAAAAGTATACAAGCTTCAATAAAAAAAAGAGAAAGACTCTACAGGCACAGTAACTACATACCATAGAATACTATCATCCTTAATCTATCAATTAGTGAATTATGATATGCTCATCCTATGCTAAATCATATCACCACGTCGGATGATATAATGGAGAACACATTGCCTCATGGTTCTCTGGGTCTGTACTGGGTTCGGCCGAACTACATGAGGGATTATGGGTGTGGAAGGAGAGAATAGATCACTGACTGATGAAGAAAAAAAACCTAATAGGGATGTTTCGATCTATAGGACGATTTTTTATAAAATTCTCTTATGTCCAATCACAGACAATATATTCAGATGTTGACTATAAAAGAAAAACATTGCTCAATAGATATATTCCATGTGGTGGTCTCTTGAGGGCGAAAACGAATCATAAATTCTTATCGATGGAAAACCCCATAGCTCAACCACACATACATCAGGGGCGGATCTAGCATTAAAATTAGAGTGGGGAGAGTCATCTTACTGCAACTAAGTTTAGCAAAAAACAAAACACAACAAATGGGGCACCACTTGTCTAGCGCCGAAAGTCGCTTAGTTTAGCCACCGCAGGTAGTGAGGTACTAGGAAGATTTTCGCATTAAGTGGTGTGGATGATGTGTTATACTTTTTTCACAAAACGTCATTTTTTAATAGAATAGTAATTTAGGGTGAACTGCAGGAGTCAATCAAACCAAACTTTTCTCAGTTTTACACACTGGCATATAAAATATGGACTGCTCGATATGCTATTTCATGCGGGTACAATTTTTAGTGTCAAAAATAGTTCTTACGTCGGTTCCAACATTGATGAAAACACCATTGGTGGGAAGTTGAAAAGTTATTTTAATAAAACCTTTCGAATTTCTGTTGAGTATCTTTAGTAAAATACTTTTTATCACTAATTAACCCAAAAATTAATTCAAAAATATTTATTTCGACGAACTTACTTATTTATTTGTTGTTTACAGTTCTCTCTCAGTTGGTTCTTGGTGATAAGACCGAAAGAGAACGCCATATAGAAGTGACCCCACTTCCTGCAGTGTATTTTTGTGGACGTAGTCAGTCCATATTATACATGTCAGTGGTTTTACATAAGAGCGGTGCAAATCTTTTAGAATGTTTGGAATTAGGACTAAGTTAGGGCACTGATGTGGTAGTGAGGAAGTCTGTTTTGTGACTCGGGAAGTGTGTCTCGAGGGTTTTGGATCACCAAAAGTTGGGGTCTCAAACTCAATTCTGAGAAAAACTTATACACATAAATCACATGCATACAATAATATTCATTGGAATAAATTTTTGTTTTGTTAAGTTTTGGAATAAAATATATTTTGTATAATTTTTTGAAGTTGAATTATATAAATAAAAACAAATAAAAAATTTAAAATAAATCAATATTTTCTTTCAAATAACTCAATTAATTAAATATTTTTTACTTTAATTTTTAGGGCGGGGTGGGGGGGGTGGCGGTCATGACCCTTCGCCCAGAGCCCCGCCCTGGATCCGCCACTGGTTTATATACAGTAGAACAGCTTAGAACAAACTACTGAAAAGTGAATTTTAGAATTTTAATAACAAAAAACAACTTTGAATTTCTCCCATAAAAAGGAACTACTAAGGAATGGGCGAATTGTAGCTAGTTGCACAATAGTAAGGGGAAGTATTAGTTTTATATAAGTACACATCTCGGCAAAAGTATTACAAATGTATTGTTCAATTATTATTGAAAGTTCGTTCATAAAGATGCCATGGCCAGTGTTATGTGCAAAATGGATGTAATAATGTTTGCGACAGTTCTACCAAGCCGAATGGCATGGAAAGTGGAACAAATTTTTATTAGCTTTTTTTCTTGCAGAAATGGTTTTGCTTGTCATTTTGCCCCTTTCCTCTAGTACAAGTATGTGCATGCTGTAAGTTCACTTCCGCGCACTTTGGATTTACATAGGAACATTTGTATTAAAAATTTACTAGTGTGTTAGTTAAAAATGTTGAAAGAGAAAATCAGATTATAGAAGCATCCTACTTATGTGACAGTTTTGACAGAGCTGTTCTATTGTGTGAATATACTGTTGCTCAACTTACAACTGTAGAACAGAATGGTATGACAGAATTTTGGTCTACAAGTTATATAGTAACTAATTACATTTGGCTATATGATGCTGGAACAATGCTGTCGTTCACTTGCTAAAAAATCCTAATGCTAAATCCGCGTATTTCGAATATTATATTTCTGCATATATTATGTTATTATTCCCTATATAACAAAAAAAAACATCATTATGTAAGTTCAAAGTATTAATATTTATTTTAAACAAAAAACAAAACAAACTAAACATAACAAAACTGTTTATTCAATTACTTGGAAAAAGCCATAACAAAGCTTTTTATTCAATTAAATGAAAAAAACATCGACCTGTATCAAATGTGTACGTATTTTTCACATTTTCTTATAACCATTTCAACAATTTCTCATTTCATCTAAAATTCTTCAGTTAGGACAAGTGCTAGACAGTTTTCATTTCTATCATTAAAGCGCGATCTTACTATAGTTATTGCATTAAAAGTGTACTGCACATTTTATTCCATGTTTCTTTCTTTTTATTTCACATCTGTTACGATGCTAAATATACGCTGGTATTCCGCATTTGAATGAGGTAAAGCTACACTAACTCCGACAGTTTATATAAATTTGTAAATATTAAATTATCATCAAAGTTGTTGATTTCTTTTATGAAATAGCCAAATTTTTCATTGGGCTTTTTTCATTAATTCTTGTTTCTCTTCTTCACTAAAATTAATTGGCAAAACTTTCCACTCGTTTTCAATGTCGAATATATTTAAGTACTGCTCAAAATATTTTAACAAAAGCGTTATTTGTATTAAATGGTTTGGTTTATTTGCAGTCAATGCTATTTTAGGATCTAGAAATTTGAATTCTTTGAACATTTTTCGATCAAGAGCTAGCCTTTTTCGAATTTGTCTGCAGTTTCAATGTAAAATTTCAAAGCAATTTTCTCATTACCGTTTCATCCAAAATATCCAATTTATTTGTTTTGACATAATCTTTACATTCACTTCCCAATTATATATTACTTAAATTCTGATGGCAGGACACTTCTGAAACGTAAACGAATAAGTCTAGCTTATCAAGATTAATAAAATTGTGTCCAATTTTTAGCTAAATTTGTTCAGATTCAAGCTGTAGACGGTGAATTAAAACTATTTTTGACTGGAACAAAACCGTGTGTTTAAAAAAATTCAAAGAATATTGGAGAAAATAAAAATAAGCTTTTACTTTAAACCAGCTTAGTATATTTTTTGTAGTTGCAAGATTTCGCTCCAAGTCTGCTAATATAAAACATCGATATAATACGTTCTAAAGATCTTGTAATGTACGCCCGGTCCCATATCTTTTTTAACCCCAGGTTGCTGGGAAACGATTCTCAAGTTGGAAATGGATTATGAAAACACAATTGAGCTTCTTGAATTCTTCAGGCAGATAATAATAAGATTGGGAATAAGTTATAAGACCAACACTAAAGCAATAAAATAAATAATATATATAAAATAAACAAGTACAATTATATATACATATATAAAACGCCCACAATTAACAAAATAAATTAATTAACTCAACTAGATAGTCAGCTGCAGCGATTAAAATGTTCACGCTTATTCTCGATATGTTCCCACCGAACCATGGTCGAAATTCAAATGGAAAGCACACTTTATAAAATACGGGGAAATTTGATAAGTCCCTTCCGCACAACAACATGGTGGAGAGAAAGAATGGGAGGTCAAGAGGAGATGATTTCCGGCTTCCTGGGTCTTTTTTTTTCCTGGAATCCGACGAATACGGAGGGAGTAAAATTTATCTCGAGAAGTTATAACTTATAAGTAAAGTATTAATAAATTTTGACCCAAAATAAATTTAACGGGAGATTCGCAGTTAGCCGCTTAAGGAATACTTCCATTTATTTTTTTGATGGACCCAAATGTCGACCATAAAGAATTCGTGCAGAGACAAGATTCATCCACGTGGAATATAAGAAGCTAAGTAACCGAGTATAGAAATAACTAATCCATTAAATAAAACATGCAGTGTAATGAAAATATAAACTAACTTAGATGTAGAGTAATTAATTTCAGTGGCATTAGGTAGCAGTGCAATTATGGACGGCCGTAGGGCTTTGAGTATATAACTAAGATATTAAAGCATTATCCTAAGTCAAACGGTGTCTTATAAGGAAAACTCCTTAAACGAATTAAGATAAATATTTCGCACAATCCAAGTGTAAGCCAAGACCTTTCCTAGACTTTTGGCTTACATTTTCTTTCATGTTAAAAGAATTTTGAAATCATAGAGTCTTCCAGGTATGAGGGAATGAATTTTAAGGTAGCACTTACTGCTAGTGCTCTGCTATGACAAATTCAATTAATAAGAACAAGCACATCTGTATCTGTTTGTAACCTAGACCTGAAGGAATTATGTTCTCCCAGCATAATATTAGTGTTGTGTGATGCAAATCCGCTTACATTTTTCTTAATACCAAGAACGTTCTTAATGTTTATCCAAACATTCTAGAAATTTTCAGTAAACACTTTGATCACTACAATCCAGAGCATCGGAGCTCGGTTCTTATCCTTCGACGTACATAGTACCTAACTAGTAAAACCAAATTTTTTCTTGAACTTATGTTAGTGTTTTCGTCAACTAAAACCCTGAAGTACTTTTTTTTTTGTAAATTACTTGCATTGTTTTTTTGAGGTGCTAAAACTTCATCAATTATTTCAATACACTTAGTCCTATATAGTTTTATATCTCTAACTACCTTAGGTTCCAATGATTTCATTAGATACACCAAGTGATCGATCACTGAGATAGCTATGAAGGCACTAGCCGCGACTGTTTGGCTGATTTGCTATGTATTTGGTGCTTTTTACAGGTAGAGTGTTTGGCAAGATCCTTTTCGTCAGCTTTTGATGAGCAATTACATACCACACATCTACATTTTAAATTATTTCCAGGAAACTCCCTAAGCCATCCACGAAACAATTCATCTTCTATCCAATCGTTTTTGAATATTTACTGGTATTTTATGGCTTCTTTTACAAGCGGATGTGGACTATTTTCTTCTTCATTATAGCTGCTAGAGTTCAACCTGTGTAAACATTTCGAATTTTATGTGTAAAATTTATATTTTTCCATATTCAATTTATTTCTTACATAATTTAAGAATAGCACACAAACTTCATTAAGTATCACTTTCTGTCAATCAGCAGGATAACTTTTGCAGCAGATGGTATAAACACAATTGGACTGCGCCAGTTGTTGTATTATTTTATAAGATGTGAAAGAATTCTCAATGGAATCTTCAATAAATTATTTAGTTATTTATTTTCGGCCCGTATAAAATTCCGTAGATATGAATCTAAAATCTGTAGATTCCGGCAAAATACGGAAACAGTTTGCTGGACATACGTCAATAGCACAGATATATCGCCTGTGTATTTAGCCCTTAGCGCATGACATAGTGATTTGTTGTTGCATTACTTAGATTAAAGCAATGAATGACGAAATTTGTTTTAGAAATGAAATGATAGGTTCTAGAAAATAAATTTTTTGAATTAAGGAAATCGCAATTGAATTGAAATGACGGTATTTTTACAATTTTTACACCTATATACAATCCGTATATCCATCTACCCGCCGTCGGTATTTATAGATATGGCTGCTTCCTTTAGTTATTTATTCAATTTTTGGTGGTTCTAATAGAACCGTGTATGTATATTTTCTATACAAAAAGATTAGTTTGACCTTGATTTTGTGGAAAATAGAAAGTCGAATATTCTACTGCTATTCTACTGCTATTTATTTGTACTCATGTAAAAGAGCTCTGAGTTTTTTGTTTCTGTTTTGACGCTGAGCTAGTTTACAGACCGATAGTTGGATATCATCCATTTCCAACTTCTTCTTGTTATTACCAGAATTATGAAATCCAACATACGTATGCGATGTTCATCACTCACATTGACTATTTTTTTCATACCAAGTTTTTGTATTATTGATACACTTGCTCGTTATTGTGCTTCAAAAATCGCAGATTTTACGTTCATTCGCAAGATATTGATAGAATGGGAGAATTACAAGTAAAATTCGGAGCGTCTTCAGCGCGCTCCTCCAGGAATATAAAATATTTGAGGTGGGAGTGAAACTTACTTCGGTTGAACTTGTGTTCAATATCTTACTAACATAATTTTGTGTAGCTTTTGTTTTGTCAAAAGAAGGAAATGGTGGATCTCTCTTTGAACCCCTATATCTAGTATTGGGATTGTATTCCTGTTCAATGTCGTGTCAGATATTTACCAAATATGTGCAACATCCCATTTAATCTTCATAATCAGTGGAATAAATCTCCGGAAATGTGAAATTTTTTCCTTTGGGAAATCAACTTTGGGCCAATTTGTTTTCACTCCAAGCATAGCTGCGAAAATGCTCTGCTTTAAATTACCTCAGATTTGCAGTTGGCCCTGAATATGTATAATACAGGTATTTTGGTTCTTTTTTGTTTCTCTAAAGCGTTCGATATTGTTGTTCACTCGATACTGCTTGTCAACTTGAGTGAGAAACTAGGTTTCACTACCTCTACTGTTGACCTGGCAGTTTTCTTACTAAAAAATCTCAACAGGCTAAAACATATCTTCGGTACTTCCGTTGTCGAAAGGTGTTGACAAGGATAAGTTCTTGGCCCCTGCTGTTTTGCATTTAGTATATTATTGACCTCCGCGATGTAGTACAGAATGCAGCTAAATTTTACGCTAAATGTATCTGAGTAGTCCGGTCGATTGGAAGATTACGTTGGCAACGGGTTTTATTTGTGGGTCGTTGTTAGGGGTTCCGGCTTAACCTCTACCCTAATATAAAATTTAACTGTATGCAACATATTCTAATCATATTTATAAGTAAATACATTTATAGGAAAAGTATACTTCTTCACAAATTCTCTGTATCTATCCTTTATTTTATTTATTTATTTATTTATTTATTTATTTATTCTTAGTCTACAGATTATAAAATCAACAAACCATGCATATACTAAAACTAAAATTTTGTTTTGGTAAGAATATAAACTAAAACTAACTTACTATGTAATATAAAAATATGAACATATCTAATATTATACTCATAGCAAGCTTTCTAGAAAGTTCGAAACAGCGGCTTTAAAAGAAACTCTATCTTGACTAAAGTCAATTATGCTGCTCCACAAATTAAACTGCCGAATACAACGACTTAATGGACTACTGAGGCCATAATTTGTTCTATGGAAAGTTTAAAAAAGAATGGGGCGCAGTCTTATCTGCTTAGATGGCACATATAAATGTATAAGCTTTAAAATATCAGGAGAAATAATCCTGTTTTCCATAACATCTCTAATAAACATAGTATTATAAATTTTTCGTCTAAGAGACAGTTTCTGTAAGCCAATCAACTAGCATCTGGCATTATAAGGAGGTAATCACCGGTCCAATTAAGTCTCCTAAGAGCAACCCTGGTAAATCTCCTTTGCACATTTTCAATTCTGTTAGAATGCGTCACATAGAACGGATCCCATACAACCGTGCAATATTCCAAAATAGGCCTAACTAAAGCTGAAAATAATGCCTTAAGCGTGTATGGATCAGTGAATTCACTAGCCCGACGTTTAACAAAACCAAGCCGAGAATTAGCTTGACTTACTACATGATCAATGTGGTAGGAGAACGTAAATTTACTATCTAGAATAACACCAAGGTCCGAAACTATACTACATTTAGGAATATTAATCCCATCGATAGACACTTCAAAATTAATTGGTGATACTTTTTTAGTAGCCATAAGGTGCTTACATTTAGAAGAATATATCAACAAATGATTATGATGACACCATTTCGCAAATTTATCGACTTCTGATTTGAAATTGGATACTTGAGACATATCAACAATTTCCATGAAAATTTTTAGATCATCAGCAAAACCTAGAACAGAGGAAAATTCAAAGATGACATCGTTGATAAATATAATAAAAAGAAGGGGCCCTAGATGGCTCCCCTGAGGCACACCGAAATGTACCAAAATCGGCCGAGAGTACACCTCGTTAATTTTGATAATTTGTATGCGATGAGTCAAGTAGGAAGCGAACCATGCAAGAAGAGCAGAATGGAATCCAAACGCCTCAAGTTTGTGTAAAAGCAGGCGAATATTGATCTTATCAAATGCTTTAGCGAAATCAGTATATAGAGTTACAACCTGACTACCTTGTTCTAGGATATTTAAGCAAAAGTTGACATAGGAAACTAAATTGGTTGTTGTAGAGCGGCCTTTTACAAACCCATGTTGGTGTATAGAAATATACTCCTTAACTAGAAAAGAATTTTTTCAGAGATAATACTATCAAATAGCTTCGGAATTGCAGAGATTTTACAAATAGGACGGTAATTACTGACACAGTTTTTAGCACCCGCTTTATGTATAGGACGAACGAATGAAATTTTCCACTCATTGAGGAACAGTCCCGAGGATAACGATAAATTAAAAATATATGAAAGAGGCATCGAAATAGGATCACGGCATCGATTTAGAAATATCGCTGGAATGTTGTCAGGACCAGAAGAGTAGCTGCACTTAGCATTGGCCAATGCTAAGTTTTACATCCTCCGTAGACACATACATTGAGCAAAAGTTCACCCGTGAGAAGATATGTCTGGTAATCTCAGTGTCAATGGGAAAGCCTAGGTCCTCCATATATACAGACTCAAAGTATTCCGCAAAAAGGTTACATGAATCAGAAATATTATCCGCAGTTTTATTCTTAAAGCCCATAGAAGAAGGAATTCCATACGAATTACGCTTACTGTCTAGAAATGACCAAAAGCTTTTGGATTTATCTTTATACTAGCCTCCACCGATGCCAAATATTGACTATACAGAAACTTATTTAGAAATCATATTCTTTCCGCAATCTTTTAAAAAGCATGTGATCCCTCAATCACAACAGACAGTTTGAATCTCTTATGAGCCTTGTTCCGTGCATTCCTCAGTCTCTTCAACCTATAGTTCATCCACGGAAAACCAGAATTATTTCTCCTTCTAGTGAGAGGAACATACAAAACGAACAAGTTGTAAAGAACATCCAGAAAATATGAATAAGCAGCACTTACAGTATTTAGGGAAAACAAAGATTCCCAATTATGCTCACTTAAGGCTTCATTGATAGCAGCATAATTGGCTTTCCTAAAATCATAAAAATAAGACAATTTGTTTTGGTCAATAGCATTAGAGGAAGAGCTCGAAAATTCAACAAAGTTAAAATTTAAATCGATAGCAATATGATTAACAGTATTTTTTGATAATAAATAACAAGCCTCAACTACAGTATAATTCAAATTATCACTAATAAAAACTAAATCAAGAAGCCTACCTATGGAGTTTGTAAACATTATTAACTTGGACTAGATTCAAAGAAAAGAGACCATCAATCAGGCAAAATTCAAAATCCTTTTTTGCGTTCAGCGGAACCAGACCTTATCATCTTCATTCCAAGACCACTGTAAGTTTCCAGCATTAAAATCACCAAAGACGCAGACCTGATCATTCTCCAGACAGCATATATTCAGTCAACCAGTTGATATTATCAATATGTTTTTCATATATTTCTACTGACGAATTAGGAGGAATATAGGAGACTAGGCAATAAAGAACCCTTTTTCCCGTAGAAACACGGACACAAATCTGCTCAACTTCGAACGAAAGAATGTGGCAAAGATACCTCACGAGCATGAAGAGAAGAATTTATCGCCAACAAGACTCCACACCACGACTAAAACCTGAGTCTAATGATCGATCTTTACGAAACACTATGAAGTTACTGCTGAAAATCTCCGATAAATGTATGGAATCATGAAGCCACGTCTCCACCAAGGCGATTATATCGTAGGAAAACTGAGTCGAGCCAATATAAATATCGTTAATCTTAGTCCGTAAGCCACTGACATTTTGAAAATAGCATGTTAATGAAGATGAAGCAATAGATAATTGAGAAGCTTCTTCTATGTTTTCTGAGTTAGCAATGGCACCGCAGCTTCGTTTTTTGTCAGATTTGTAAATCTACGAACAATAACTCCACAAGGCCAGACATCCTCACTCAGCAATCGAGTAAACATATGATCAGGAACACCCAGTATAAAATTAACAAATTTACAGGAAAGAAACATCTACAT